>JASDQU011246758.1:0-21897 GCA_032191745.1 Picea mariana | reverse complement strand
GCTTCAATTCTTTTCTGCCCTCTTTTCACTTTTTCTTTCTCTTTTTCTTTTTATTTTCTTTTTCACAAATTATTTGAAGAATGCAATATCATTTGTGAACCAAATCACCAGATGCAGATAATATCCAAGTCATAAGATGATTCCCATAAATTATGGGGTGATAAGATCCCCCACTTTAATTTAAGTGCTCTCATTGTAATTGAAGGATTTGGTCCTCATTAAGCCTAGCTTTAGATGGAAAAATAGGAGGGAAAAATTATAGGAATATTTCAAGGAGTCTTATCAAAAAAAACATTAGTTTAGCACAAGAAATACTTGACAGGAACCAAAGGAAATCAAGACATTGATAGATAGATATAGAAACAAAAATTACTTTTGTGTCTACTAATGACCAAAATAGGTCAATGGGATTCAAAGGAATAATTAAAGAATAAATGATGGTAGAGAAAATATTTCCTAGGGAATCTCTCCAAAAGAGAAAAAAAACAAATGGCATAATAACAAATAAAAGTGGGGTTAGGCCTAAAATGGGTAGGTTGTGGAAAGTGAATTACAGCCATGGGAAGACATGGTGCAATCTATGACACAATGAGGAGAGCAAGTCAGCTAAAACATGAGAAGAAACTTGGAGACAAAACAGTCTTTAGTATGTAACATACCTATATTTAAGAATATAAAAATATTGTTGAAAACCAAATAAAATCACTGCTCCAAAAGACAATTGTAACCTATCCATTTAGTAAATAAATTACATACTTGGTAAAAAGAAAAATTTCTAGACTGCCAATAGCATGTGCCCCACAATAAGTACAAATCCAAGTCAGCATATGTGTTGTGTGTGTTTAAAGAGATGGATAAGAAGGTTTGTTAAAGATTCATATAGATAGTCATTCACTACATACACACAGTTGGCCACTAATCTAGGCCTATTTACATATGGAAGTACCATTAACGGAACCTTCCGACAAACTTTGTTTCAGATTACTTCTTGGCAAGAAGACCCAGAACTACAAAGAGGGAGGAAGAGATGAAAGAAATATTGATAGTTTAAGTGAAGCAATCATAAAAGGAACATTGAAATGTTATACAAATGTAAGTGCTACTTTCATGGTCTATTCAATTTGTAAATACAAAATGGAAACATTCCCTACTAATTTTATTGCATCATAGTGAAGAAAAATAAAACCAAATAAAAACAACAACTTTGAATGAAATAGCATGAACTGTTAGTGACCTAAACCTTCACGTAGGTAGAAAAATATATTCGTATGTAATAAAGGTCAATATTAATAAGGCCTTGCAATAAGGTAGATTAAGTTGAATGTAAGAAGACCTAATAGAAGCTTCTGCTTCTAGAAGGATCTTCCTCTAGATGGTTCTTTTGATAGACATATTTAGAATAAATAGGAGTCAAGGGTATGAGAACCCTAGCTTGGATATTATTGTAATAGAGATCTGCTCGATGGGAGGTTGCCCCCTCGAAGAGGCAAGTGAACATTGCTCTCAGAATCAAAGTGCACTTTCTGGCGTTATTATGATATCATTTCATTGTTATTGTGGTGTTGTTCTGGTTATATTGTTGTTTATCTGCCATTGCTAGAATTTTATTTCTATTCTGCATACTTTTATATCTGGAATATTACAAGTGGTATCAGAGAACTTTCCTCAGCAGAAAATTGTGGGTTAATTTTTTTCAGGGTAGAGACGTATTTCAGTGTCTTTAAGCTATAGAGATCTATCATTACACACATAAACATGAATTTCAGGGATTCATACACACAGGAAATACAAGTGGTACTTAAGCGCACATTTGTTGGCCACCCTTGAAACCCTTTTTGGTACCCTGTTGAGTGGTAGCGCATCAGACAACACCTGTACACGGATCAGCCTAGATTTATTGAAGCCCTCTTTAGATAAACGGATTAGTCACATGACTGTTATAGTGTCACCAATAATAGCACTCGAGAAGATACTCTCTGGTACCTGGGTAGTTGGGTAGTACGGCTAAGGGCACGGTCTAGATTCCTTAGTTGGTGTCCTAAGATATTGGGTCGAGTACTACTGTTGGACCCTGCACATATATCAGAAAGTTATAGCATAGGAAAAACCTTTGTCTGTAGAACCCTTGAATACCTAACCCTTGGGGACGGAAACAAAACATAAAATAAACAAGATCTATTGTCGCACAACTATGTTCGAGTTTCCAAATCACTACACATTTCTTCATGGTTAAGCATTTAGGCAGTTCATCACTGTAGTAGTATTCAGACTAGAGTATAACTCCGCAAGTGTAAAATAATAATAATAATAATAATAATAATTGCACCATTAATTGAGACTTATTCCATTGGATTTATCTCTTCTCCCTTATCACATTCATACCTATCATTTTTCAGCAAAACTTTTGACCCCACCCCCCCCTTTTCGGTTCCCTCGTCATCATGGCCCATACTTGTAGCCAAGACTTGGAAGCTCGCTTCAATACCTCACAATCTAATTTCACAGAGACCCAGCAAGAAGTGAGACAACTCAGTGCCAATATTGCCACCATCAATCAAAACATGCATTCCTCCATCGTCGCATCAATCACCAAACTCAAAGAAGACCTCAAACAAGACATGACTACCCAACTTGAATATGTCATTTCGATAATCTGAACCAAGATGTAGATCCCTGCAGATCCCCCTTTATATGACCCACCTTTGCATACAGAACCTGAAACTTCCTCTCATTCCCATAATTTTCAGCCCCATCACTTTTAGCGTGACCTATGCCTTCCATGGGTGGATGTGACCAAATTTGATGGCTCAAATCCCACTGGTTGGGTAACTCAAATAGAACATTATTTCTCTTTGTACAACATTACATATGATTTGGCCAAACTCTAGTATGGTGTTCTCCATCTAGATCAAGAACGTTGGCAATGGTGGCAATGGAGAAAAATTGTTCGTCAAGGGTATGTTGCTTGGACACACTTTGTGGCAGAACTTTATGAATGCTTTGACACTGACATCAACCATTTAGGCCATTTGAAAAAGTTGAAACAATCTGTAACATTGGAAGACTTTATAGTTGTTTTTGAGCGATTGGATTTTCATACAGAGGGCATGTCTGATGCTTTTTTCCAAGAATGTTTTATTAGTGGCCTCAAGGATGAGATTCGTGCCCATGTCCTCATGGATCGGCCTCAGAGTTGGGTGGAGGCTACTAAAAGAGATAAGGAAGCACAACAAGTTGTCTCTTCTCAAAACCGGAAACCCTCCTTTATTTCTCGCACTAAACCAGTAAATCCCACTACTCCTTCTGCTCCACTAAAGATCCAAAAATTCACCAGGGCTGAAATGGTTAAATGCCAACTCAAAGGCCTTTGTTATAATTGTGATGAAAAATATTTTTTGGGCCACAAAGGTAAGGAACAATATCTTTTTATGGCCATCTCGAAGGATATTTCATAAGAGGATGTTGAAAATCCCCTTATGTCTGAGTCACTTGAACCCACCGACATAACCCCTCCCTCAAACCCTCCTGAAGTAGAACTGGTCATTTCCTTAAATGATCTCACTGGCTTCTCCACTCCCCAAACCCTCAAGCTAATTGGTTACATCAAGCATAGCAAGGTCATCATTCTTGTTGATAGTGGAAGCACCTATAATTTTATTCATCACCACATTTCCCAAGAAACTCATTGCTATATCCATGCAATCAATAATTTCCAAATCATGATTTCCAATGGTATCTCCATGAAATGTGGAGTTCATTGTGAAAATGTGCATCTCCAAATTGATGACTACCACCTGAAATCGCATATGTTTGCTATCGACATGGGTGGTTGTGACATTATGTTGGGTGCAGACTGTCTAAGGAATTTGGGTCCCATTCTCATGGATTTTTAACCATGCAATTCAACCATGAGGGCCAACAATATAACTTCCAAGGAATCACTGTCAGTTCACCTGGGATCATTAGTTCCCATCGCATGGAAAAGCTGCTCAAAAAAGGTCATTCTGGCATTATTTCCCAACTCCATGCCATACAAGCAACTGAGACACCCTCTGTGTTGCAAGACCTCCAATCCATCCTCTCTAAACATCAAGTGGTATTTTCCACTCCCCATGGACTCCCTCCTTCCCATGGTGTTCATGATCATTCCATTCCCCTAGTACCAGGAAGCCTTCCTCCCAATATCCATCCCTATCATCACCCCTTTTCCCAAAAAACTGAAATTGAGAAAATGGCTCAAGAACTACTTAACGCAAACGTTATATACCCTAGTACAAGCCCCTACTCTTCTCTTGTGGTCATGGTCCTGAATAAAGAAGGTTCTTGGCGCATGTACCCTGACTTCTGCGCCCTCAACAAACTCACCATTAAAGACAAATTTTCCATTCCTGTCATTGATAACCTCTTGGATGAATTGAGTGGTGCCCAGTTCTTTACTAAACTTGATCTTCGTCCTGGCTACCACCAGATACATATGAAAGAGGCATACATTCCTAAGACTACCTTTAGAACTCATGAGGGCCACTATGAGTTTTTGGTCATGCCCTTTGGCTTGTCTAATGCCCCCTCCACCTTCCAAAGCCTCATGAATCATGTCTTTTGTCCTTTTCTCTGTCATTTTGTCTTAGTTTTCTTTGATGATATCCTCATATATAGAAAAAACTAGACAAACCATCTTTCTCATGTGGATCGAGTTCTCCATCTACTCTCTCAGCACCAACTTTTCCTAAAACAATCGAAATGTGCTTTTGGCACCTCAGAAGTTAATTACTTGGGTCATCTTGCTGGCAAAGACGGTGTTTGGGTGGATCGTAAAAAGATTGAATCTATGCAAGAATGGCCTCATCCAAAGACTCTCAAAATCTTGCGTGGATTTCTGGGCTTAATAGGTTATTATCGCAAGTTTTTTAAGAATTATGGAAAGATTGCAGCACCTCTCACTGCACTCCTTAAAAATAATTCTTTTACTTGGACTCCATCAGTTGCTCGGGCTTTTCAAACCTTGAAGATGGCCATGTGCACCACTCCATTCTTGGCCCTTCTTGATTTCACAAAGACCTTTGTCCTGGAATTTGATGCTTCAGGGAAAGGAATTGGTGTTGTCCTTATGCAAGAGGGTCGGCCCTTGGCCTTTACCAGCAAACAATTGTCTGAACGAAATTTGGGAAAATCAATCTATGAAAAGGAAATGTTGGCTATTATCCATGTCATTGATCTGTGGCGCCCTTATCTATTGGGGAAACGCTTCCAAATTAAGACAAGTCATCAAAGCCTCAAGTATTTTCTGGAACAACACATTTCCTCCCCAAAGCAACAAAAATGGGTGACTAAGCTCTTTGGATATGATTATGAGATAATTTACATGAAAGGAAAAGACAATGTGGTTGCGGATGCACTTTCTCGAAAATATGAAGATGAAGGATCCCTTTTTTTCTCTCTCCTTCATTGTACCATATTGGCTCCAAGCCATTCGCCAGGAATGGCTACACTATCCCAAAAGTTTGCATCTGATACAACAATTGCAGTCCAATTCTCTAGTTCTCCAAGGTACTCTTGGCTCCATGATGAGCTTCGATACAAAGGCCGTTTTTATTTAAGTAAACAGTCAAAACTTAAATCCATGGTACTTTCTAAGCTTCATCCTACACCCACAGTTGGGCACTCCAGGTTTACCAAAACCTATGACAGGATCAAATTTTCTTTTTTCTAGGATGGTATGAAACAAGACGTTTGTAATTTTGTAGCTGAATGTGATGTGTGTCAATGCAACAAGGGCGAAACAGTCAAATCTTCTGGCACACTACAACCGCTTCCAATTCCACCTACTATTTGGAGGGATATCTCTATGGATTTTATTACAGGATTACCTAAATCAGGAAATAAATTATTCATCATGGTGGTAGTTGATTACCTTTCCAAGTATGCTCATTTATGTGTTCTTCAAGACACATTTATAGCATCCACTATGGCTCAATTTTTCATGGATCAGGTCTTCAAGTTTCATGGCATGTTGCATTCTATTGTTTTTTATCGCAACCCAACTTTCACCAGCAATTTTTGGAAATAACTATTCAAGCTACAAGGCACCCAATTGCATCTCAGCACAACTTATTATCCCCACACTAATGGTCAAATGGAAGTTGTCAAAAAGTGTTTGGAAACATATTTGAGGTGTTTTGCATCAAAAAAGAAAAATCAGTGGGCTCAATGGTTACCCCTAGTTGAATGGTGATACAACACTTCATACCACATAGCTACCTACATGACTCCTTTTGAAGCGGTATATGGACAAAATCCACCTTCAGTTATCTCATATTTAGCAGGTGTCTCGAAGGTTCAGGCGGTTGACCAAACGCTTACAGTTCGAGAGGCTATTCTCTGTACCCTCAAAGAGAATTTGGTCATGGCCCAGAATCATATGAAGCAACAAGAAGATCAAGGTCGCTCTGAACGTTAATTTGTAGAAGGGGATCAGGTTTTTTTCTACTTCAACCTTACAAGCAAAATTCCCTCAAGGCTGACCATTGTCAGAAGATGGAACCCAAATTTTATGGTCCTTATACCGTTCTCAAGTGTGTGGTACAGGTGACCTATCAGTTAGCTTTTCCCGGTCATTCTAAGCTACATCTTGTTTTTCATGTTTCATGCTTAAAGAAGATGATTGAAACTAAGTGCCAAACTCAAACTAACCTTCCTGAGTTGGACGAAGAAGGATCCATTTGGATATAGCCACAAGCAGTTTTGGACCATCGTGAGCGTCACCTGCATCAGTGCACCATCAAGGAAGTGTTAGTCCAGTGGAAAGATACAACTCCAGTAGATGACACTTGGGAACCGGCTACCATTCTGCAGCAATTTCCACATCTCAAGCCTTGAGGACAAGGTTTTTTTTAAGGGGGAGGACATGTTAGGGACCTAACCCTTCACGTAGGTAGAACAATATATTCAGATGTAATAAAGGTCAATATTAATAAGGCCTTGCAATAAGTTAGAATAATTTGAATGTAAGAAGACCTAATAGAATCTTCTGCTTCTAGAAGGATCTTCCTCTAGATGGTTCTTTTGATAGACATATTTAGTATAAATAGGAGTCAAGGGTATGAGAACCCTAGCTTGGATATTATTGTAATAGAGCTCCGCTTGACTGGAGGTTTCCCCCTCAAAGAGGAAAGTGAACATTTCTCTCAGAATCAAAGTGCTCTTTCTGGTGTTATTTTGATATCATTTCAGTGTTATTGTGGTGTTGTTTTGGTTATACTTTTGTTTATCTGCCATTGCTAGCATTTTATTTCTATTATGCATACTTTTTATATCTAGAATATTACATGAACCCTTTTTCTACCTTGCTAAAAATTATCATTTGTTGAGTTTCTATTTTTACCTTTGGTGGAGGATTGCAGGTTTGGTAGAAATATATAAGTAGTTCATTGATCATGCAAGTATCATTTCCAGTGGGAAATAGTTTGTACAGAGCCTCAATCATATCAACCTTAGGTGATTTAGTTCTCATTGAAGCTATATACCTAGACATCAAGGGCTATTATCTAAAAGTGACAACCTTCCAACAACATTGTTTTCTTTTAAAAAAATGCTTCATATATTACTTACTTCAATAGATATTTCAAATGCAAAGGAGAGCATCAAGTTTTCACATGAATTTCAAATTCCAGGCTATTTTGAATTCATAGTAATTTGGGTTCATGGTTCACAACATAATTCCTATATGATGATGGGTTTTAATAAAGTTGTATTTATTCAAATAATAAAATTTGTAAAGAATAGTAATATGGTTGTACATTTCCTGGACCAATTGGGAACAATTTTGTGTGATGATTCTTCTATGCAACAATCAATGTAACTTTGGACCTATAACCAGACTCTATATGATTACATTTTTCCAGCAAACTTGATAGCTTTCAACATGTTTTTTTTTTCATTTTGGATACCATGATGCTATTTCAAATCCTTCGAAGTAATTTAAAATTTATACTATGAGTCGAGGATCAACATGGAAACATTTGTGTCGATCCCATACAAACAAGGAGTGTATCATGAGCAAGTCGTTGGCCACTGCCAAAAAGACAATTTATATTTAATGTTGATGAACATGTTTCCTTTTAAGGGGTTGATCTACAACATTAACATACCCTAAAATAGAGAATATAAGGCTCCAAAAAGGGTGCACATTTCAAGAAATGATAGTTTTTCAAGAAGTTCTCCAATCATAATAAAGTACAAAGTCCTCATAACAAAACTCGATGCCTTTACTGAAAAGGCTTCAATTCTCTAAATGATAGCATGCACTTCCAAAAAATCAAGTTCAACCTCAATATACAAAGAACAGTATTCAAAGAGAGAGAACAAGAAGACTCGGAATGCTCTTATACAACTATACCAAAAACCTCTCCCATAAACAATCTTGCATGAGATTGAGAGTATTAGACATCTAAATGTAAGAGTTGGGTTACAAGACAAAATTTTAGTCCCATTTCATATTGGTTATATTGGATCAATATTATGCCTAGGCTTCCATTCTCAGTTCAAATATATGGAGTTGAAATTGCATAAACCAAAATTGTATGCCTTCCATATTTCAAAGAAGAACAATTAGGTGTCTAGTTATGGTTTCTTCCAGGCTTGAAAATCAAAAATACATATTTGGAAGCGCAAGTCAACTAAACCATGAGTAGAAAGTCGGAGACAAAACAATCTTTATCTAGTGTCTATGAATGTATATAATACTATGTCTTTAGTCAGTGTCTATGAATGTATTCCGACTTTAAAATGTATATAATACTATGAATAAATAAATTCAAATGTAAAATTCTTCCAACCAAACAAAAATGGATAAACTTGCTACACTGCCTGAATAAACTAGGGAGATGAAAAATCAAAGGCATCAGTTGAAAACAATCTATAAAGTTGAAAACAAATCAAAGAGAAGATAAATTACCAAGAAGTAGGTGGAGTGTTTTTGGTTCCACTTAGGTGTTGTTGGTGTCGTTCAGGTGTTCTTGCTTCCGCTCAGGTGTTGTTGGTACCACTCGGGTGCCGCTTGCATCTCTCACTCACTGGAAAAACTGAGGGAATTCAATGACTCGACCTGCAACCTACAAGGTATGGTGGGAAAGATGTTAGTCCTGCATAAGCAAGAACAACCAATATAGAAAAAAATGACAAGAGAGTGAAATGGTTTAATGGAAAATGCAACCAATATATATCAATAAATTTTCGGCCGAAAACTTGGTTGCCAAATAAAAAAATATGACACATGTATCCAGTAGCACAACTTTCGAGGGCGTCATTAGATTTATTTTTTCAGCCAAAAACGTTTAAGAGTTCAATCGAAAATTTTCCATTAGCAATTGTTGCGACCAGATTCTCGCAAAATTTTTAATCACATTCATGATTTTACCCTTAATGCAACAAATGCCAGTCTAAAATTTCATTTGCAATAATATGTACAAATCGGTTTTCACTTCTAGGAATATTGTGAACATGATGGATTCAAAATTCCTTCACACAAGTTTGACTTGTAGGTATTTTCTAAATAAGAAAGGGTCATGGACATGGTAAACATTATTCAACTCCAAGACAACAAGTTAGGAATCCAAGAATATGTTGAAGTGGATAATGTGCAGTTGAGCAGCATCAACTAGAAGATCAGTCACAACAACATACTCTGCTTGGTTATTCGTAGCTAGTCCTAGGCATACATTGATGGATTGCATAGAAGTGATATTCCAATTCAATCGACTAGAACCATTAGCAAAACCTATGTGATATGTTGGTGAATGATTCATCTAGTAAAGCAAAAAGGACATGTGATTAGAAATGTGAAAGAATTTTGATGTGCATGCAAAAAAAATTAAAAATCTATGAACATTTTTAAAAAGAGAATATGCACATGGATATGGTCTAAAGTAGAATGGATACTCATGGATAAAACCTCTTCAAGTATAACCCCTTAACAGGGTTTTTGAGGAGGTTTCCTTTAGGATGAGCAAGGATGTATGCCCTCTTGGTAAGGTAGTGTTTGAAGATGAATGGGACTTGCCAAAGGGATTCAAATTTTCTATGGCGTAAGGTATCATGGGAGATATCATAGACTTAGACAAGGTTTCCTTCATTGAAGGAATGAGGGAGAACTTGTCGATAGAAATTTTGAGCAATTTTTGGTGGCCTTATTATGTTGCAATGAGGAATGTCGATCTTCATCGATATTCTCTAAACAAATAAGGTATTTTTTCAGGACTATGGTGTCCGAAAATAATTCAATTATTGTTCAGAGCATTGGTATTTCACACTCGATGGGTAGGACTACTTCTGTTAGAATATAATGGATGTGCTCATTTTACCATTGAAAATATCTCTATTTTCACCCAACCATAGGTCGAAGCCACCCTTCGAGCACCTTAACCTTGACAAAGAATCACTCTGGAAGAAAACCCTAGGCTAGATAGCCAAACAAAGTGTAGTGCACCTTTCCCCAAGGATAGCTCATCAACAAGATCTGATCAGATAGTCCAAACCCTAGCCAAGAGATAGTCCAAGCATAATTGCTAGCTGCAGCAACTGCAACAACAACTCTCCTCCAAACCTGCGCAGAAACTAGGCAACTGCAGTGTGCACAAGTGTTGCTCTGCAATTCTGAGATTGCCTGCTAGAATGAGAACTGGCCTCCTGTATTTATATTAATTTTGGCTAACTGTCTGGTCCGACTTCTCATTATGGGTATCTATCTGTTCAGTATATATTATTATTTCTGGTCGACTTCTTCTCTTGGAGGCTAATAACCTAATATACATTATCTTCTTGAGCCAACAAGTCTTCTAGGGTTATTAGCCAACTCATTAGGGTTTCTTCTTGCTTCCCAGAGTATTCTATCCTTTTCAGGTTCACACGTGGAGGTAAATCTAGGGAGGTATTACAGGTAATGGTCTTGAGAAAAAAACATACCATTCACCCGGTAGCATCAACATAGTTATATAGACTAGATCATGAGCACCATCATCATCATCAGTTGCATCATCTCTCGAGACCATACTCTATCTGAGTAATCAGACATGATGCTCGCTCCACAGAGTGATACAAGAGCCATTCTTCTAATCTAGAAGAGTAAATGTTCTGAACCATTTTCTGTCTAGAAAATCTATGTTCATTATTCATATGGTTGATAATTTATTTCCAATAAACTGTTGATAGGCTTCAAGTCAATCAGAACAAAATAGAACAAAACTGTGTCTATCCATAGTAGTACATAACTACAATCCAGTGGTACACTACCACACCAAGTAGCACACAAGTACTTGATCAGTAACGTATAGTCACAAACAGTGGAACACATCCACCACAGAAGTATACATCTACTGTCATGCAGTCTTCATAACAATTATTTGATATCAACCTGCACATAAACAATGTTATGATATAAGATTAATCATCTGGACCAATGTTTCACTCACACCTGTGAGATTTGAAAGAATATCTACCCTCCAAAGGTAAAACATCAATGATGATTTGTCTGGACTATTCTTCTCAAGCAAGGAAAAATAATTGTCCTGAATTTTGAACCCGGACCATTCCCCACCCTGGGCCATTCTTCCTACACTAATCAAAGTGCACCCTGGAGAGAATGTATAAACCCTAAGGAATGTCTGTCCCTGATTGTTGAGCNCTGGACCATTCCCCACCCTGGGCCATTCCTCCTACACTAATCAAAGTGCACCCTGGAGAGAATGTATAAACCCTAAGGAATGACTGTCTAGACCATTTTCTCTATTAACCACAAGAGGAAAACATTGTCCTGTATCAAGCTCCAAAACGAACCATTCCTCATGTTAACCACAATGAGAAATCATTGTCTGGTGAGGTGGGCCAGTCTTCTTGAGTAACCCTCAAGAAGAGAGACTTCCCTAGACCACTCCCCAAGTTAACCACAATGGGAAGTCGTTTTCTATGATACATCAGCAATCTGGACCATTTCCCATGTTAACCACAATGGGAAATCGTTGTCCGTCAGAAATCTCAATCCACTGTCCGAACTGGAAAGGAAACTTCTCATCCTAGACAATTTTTCGAACTGAAAAATTATTGTCCATAAATCAATACATATCAGTGCTCCATCCCAACCTGGGAGTCATATCTTCCATTGTCAATAAGGAAGTCATCTCCACGAGCTCCAACTTGAGTATGCAAACTCTTCATTTTTGGACAGAAGATTTACCAAAATGTCTTCTTATCTACTCATCTGTGGAGATATGTAATGGAGAACCTCTTTCTCCTTTCTGAACTTCATCACGGATAATGTAATGCTTGATTTCAAATGTACTTCATTCTGGAGCACAGGTTTTCTCTGAAGGCTTCATGTAGCTCTAATCAATAAAGTATATCATTGTTGGAACACTGGAACATATCCATGCGGCACTTCTTCTGTCATCATGAGATCTGATCTACTGAGTAATCATCTTGATACAATATCTTTGTTATAGAGAATCTTCACCACGCTTTTGTTGTGCATTGGAGGTTCTTCACCAAGTTACCTTCTTCCATCTGCATACAAGGGTCTCTTTCTGGTATGCCTCAAAGTCTTGAGGTTGTTCTTCATATGCTCTTTGTTCAATTGCTCTGGAGAACAGTCTTTGCATTTATCTGATGTAGAATTCCAACTCATGGATGTTGCGGATGATATAATGACTCATGTAGAGATATGTCTAGTTTACTGGAACAAGTAATCATCATAGTCTTCTCCCTCCATCTAGTTCTAGATCTCGCAATGATTTCATTCATAAGTCTTCCATACACCGTTCTTCATCGCGACTTTCAGTTCCTCTGCTTGATTGCTTTTAGTGATTTTATATCAGGCTGGTAATCTTGTGATTCTCGATACAATGACTGGTTGTTCTGGCTTCTCTTTCTTTCTTGGAATCTTCATGTTCTTCCTCATGTTTTTCTTTAGATTTTGGGTTCATGGAGTTTCTTATAGATTCCATGCCCTAAATATTCCACTACTTTCTTTTATCATAGGATCACGGATCTGGATGGACAACCAAGGATACTTTAAGGCTTCTCTTCGAAGAAGACTTCTTCTAAACATATATTTTCTTTCATGGTTACTACCATGGACATATACTTCATCATATTCAATGGATCATAGGATTAGCTCCCTCCTAGTCCTTGCTTCATGTAAGAGTGTATATAATCGGCTCCCTCCATCTAACAGAGTCAATGCTTATGTCTGCATCTTCATTGTCTTTTGCAATATATAATTGGCTTTCTCTGTCTAACAGAGTCCATGCTTCAATCTACATATTCATTGTCTTCTCCAATATATAATTTTCTTTCTCTGTCTAGCCGAGTCCATGCTTCCATCTTGTTGTCTTCTACAAAACGTCATAAGTCTTTCTCCAACTTCCTATCAATTGCTGACTTCTTTCTGTCTTTGCTTCTTCTAGGTCTCTTCATGATTGATTCGGCTTATCTTGCAATAGCTTCCACATGATTTATTTGATGTATTTCATTGTTTCATGTATTATCTAATTATATCAATCCTTATCTTTTCGTTCTTCCATCGGTATAGTTATTCTTGGAACACATTATCTTCCAAGAGATAGATATACAAGATATGTATAGAGACGATGCAAACAAGATATGTACAAGAACTAAGAAGAGTATTGTTACCTTAAGAAGAAGAAGTCTCTTTTGTCGTGCTTAGTCTTCTTTGTACGTTCTTTTTCTTCAACAACTGATGCTTTGTGTTTCTCCTTCCTTTTCTTTAGCTTGGGACAATGATTCTTGTAGTGGCCATACTTTCGATAGTTGAAGCATTGTACTTCTGAAATGTCTTTCTCTTGATTTGACTTCCTCCTTGAACCAAACTTCCTTTTGTTCTTAAAATTTTTGAATCTTGATGTGAAGGCTTTATCATCCTACTTATTTTGAGGTTTCTCTTTTGCACTGATCCTTGATTATTCTTGAGCACAGCAAGTCAAAAGTTCTTCTAGTGTCGGATACTCCTTCCTTTTTTTCATGCTTGCGGCAAATGCATCCACGTCTTGGGAAGACCATTGAGTACTATGTTTACCAATTCCTTCTCTGAAGTGATCTCTTCAATAGCTTGTAGTTGATCTCTTAATTGGGAGATCCTCACAAAGTATGATGTTATGATGTCATCATGATTCATCTTCATGTCACAGAGCCCATTCTTCAGACTCATAACTTGTCCAATGTTTCTAATCGAGAATAGATTTGTTAGGGCATCGTACATCTTCTTTGACGAGTCGAGATGGGAGATGTAGGGTATCAAGTGGTCTTTTATGGATTCCACTATGATACTCATTGCATTGATGTCACCGTCTTTGAACTTCTCCATAATTGCAATGTTCTGCGGTTCCTTCTCTTTTCCTTCTTCAAACTCTGCTTCCATGATCTTTCCTTTTACGATATCGAGCATTTTATTCTTGGAAAGGATGAGGTCAATCCTTGTCTTCCATGCTCTGAAGTTAGAGGCTCCATATAACTTGTTCTCTGAATTCATAGAATAAGTCATGGTTGATTTGACTTGGTCAAACCCTAGATTTGCAACAAACTCAAACTTGACATCTTGGCTTGCTGAGAGTACCAGGAGATGCACTAGGCTAGGGCGCACTGATTTTTCCAGAGATTAGGTCAATTTCTTCACTTAAGGTGCCTCAATGAGAGGATTAGGGTTTCTGCAACTGCACATTCTAGTAACCCTAGCGGCAATGCTATGGTGTCTGCTCCTACTAGAAAACCCTAGCGATAGTTCTTCAACGAGCTTAATATCCTTCTGGTTATGTTTCCTTCCAGTGGTTAGACTAAATGAAGGAGGTGTGGGCCCATAACCTGTTAGAATATAATCGATGTGCTTATTTTACCATTGACAATATCTCTATTGTCACCCAACCATAGGCCGAAGCCACCCTCCGAGCACCTTAACCTTGACAGAGAATCACTCTAGAAGAAAACCCTAGGCTAGATAGCCAAACAAAGGGTAGTTCACCTTTCCCCAAGTATAGCACACCAACAAGAGTTAATCAAATAGTCCAAACCCTAGCCAAGAGATAGTCCAAGTGTAACGGCTAGCTACAACAGCTGCAATGGAAGCTCTCCTCCAAACCTGCGCAAAAACTAGGCAGCTGCAGTGCGCACAAGTGCTGCTCTGCAATTTTGAGGCTGCCTGCCAGAATGAGAACTGGCCTCCTGTATTTATACTAATTCTGGCTAATTGTCTGGGCCAACTTCTCATTCTGGGTATCTGTCTGTTTAGTATATATTATTATTTATAGTCGACTTCTTCTCTTGGAGGCTAATAACCTAATATATATTATCTTCTTGAGCCGACAAGTCTTCTAGGGTTATTAGCCAACTCATTAGGGCTTCTTCTTGCTTCCTGGAGTATTCTATCCTTGTCAAGTTTACACGTGAAGGTAAATACCTCCCGTAGCTACCACAATATCAACAACTTCCACCCCATGGATGAGGTGGAAGGAGATAAATCCTATGGTGGTCTTGATGAACATTCAGTATGCCCAAAGTGTGGATAAAATCATGTGATTCCAATTGGGATTGTGTTTGTTCACCGTCTATTGAAGCATGGCCTTGAGGACTTTGTTGACACCCTCGACCTGACTATTATATTACAGGTAATATGGGGATGTGAACTCATGAGTGAAGCCTAGACACAAGGATAATTCCTCAAATACTTTATTTTAAAAATGTTTGTCATGGTTTGAGACTAACTATTGGTGGGGGGGCAAAACAAGTGATGACATTATTGAAAAAAAAAGCAAGCGGTTGTATCAACTTTATTGTTGAAAGTAGGCGTGGATTCATCCCATTTGGTGAAATAATCAAATGACACAATGATGTGCTTGTGAGAGTTACTGGATGGGGATTGGATGTCATAAAGTTGATACCCCATTTGTAGAAGGAACTAATTGTAATGACTGGGTGTAAAGGAGCTAGTGGGGTTCATCCTTTATGTGTGAACACTAGGCATTTAGTACACTACCATTATTTGGCATCCTAGTGTCTAGTCAACATGCAAAAGCTATAGTGGTACTATTATAAATGTTGGGTATGCTCTTCTTGTTTTTTCCCTTAAGGACTTTCTTTGATTTGAGAAAGTTTTCACAAGATACTCCTCCTTTTGGAAACAATATAACCTTTTGTATAAGGCTCGTTTCTTCCAACATGAATCTCATAGATTCATGTTTCTTTTTCATTTTTGTATGTTAATTGTTATTGTGAATTCACATCCAAAAACGTTATCTTAAAAATCAAATTTTTTTATTTTAAATTTCTTAACACTCCTTATTAGTTTTCTCCTATTTAAAAATAGATCATTAAAAACATCATCACAATAAATACAATTTTAAGTTTAAAAAATACATATACAACAAATAAAGTTTAAAAAACTTTTTAATAAATAAAAACGAAAATATATAAATAGATCATAACGAAAAGAGGAAAGAAATTTTAAACTTGTGTTTAACACATGTAACTTGTTTTTCATAAATATCAAACCTAGTGAAAAAAAAATATTAAAAATAAATATTGAAATGGTATAACTTGATTTTTAATTAATGATGATTAACATCTATTGAGATAAAATTTAGTCCATTAAAACTTAAAAAGGTAAAACATTACTTGGATTTATTTAAAAACCTATTTATGTGTTCAAAAAACATTAAGATAGGTGTTCCAAGATCACCATAATTTTGATGAGTTAGAAGGTTAGGAAGGTTGGTAGTGTGACAAATCTTTTGAGATTGAAATCTAATTTGAGTATATGCAGGACAATCTAAGAGAAAGTTCTTTTCATATTCATGAACCCTCTAAGTGTCACAAAGATGACAAATTATTTCATCTCACAACCATTTGGGAATTGTCCAACGCCTAGTTTCACTATGGATCTTGTGAGAATTTGTTCTTATTTTAGCAATGTTGATTTTCTTCTTTACACTAAACAAAACAGAGAGATACATTTGATCTCCTAGATTATGGTTGATCACCTCATTATAGTATCTTAATTTTCTTTTATCCTCTAATTATTTATTGCACCACAATTTCTCCTTAAATTTAGATGTAATAATATTTTTAATGTTATCCTTATTCTTTAGAATGATCTCTTCCTTTATTTCCCAATGATTTAGCCACAAATGGGCAACTTTATTTCATCCTCTCTTGAGCCAAATGTGGTTTTGGCTGGAGTTTGAGGCAATTTTGGGAAGCCTCTTGTCTTCCATGTTGTTTACCTCATTCTTATACATCAAGTACTTGGTCATAGTCTTGATTTCAATGGGGGAAAGGCTTGCTTCTATGAGGAGGATAGGATGGGGTAGAATGACTTTAATTTTGAGATCATAAGTTATAAAATTATTTTGGATCTGCACTATCTTTTTCCATGATTCTCTAGATATATTGTATCCCCAAACTTCACATCCATGTAAAATAAAAGAAGTGATAAGAGTCTCAAAGATGAGTTTTTTCTTATCCCATATCCAAAGGTCCATTGATTTACAATTGTTTTCAAGCCCATAATAAACTTTCCACCCTTCATTGATCATTTTCTCAATACTATAGTTCCAATTGAGCTTGTGATATATATCGATTATGAGATATTTGTATGAAGGCACTTCCTCCAAATTGTTGTTGTCATATACAAAAACATCGTAAGTGATATTTTTGGATTTAATTATCATAACTTTCACTTTGTTAGTGTTAATAGTCATACCCGTAATGGAGCAAAAATCCTTGGGGATTCTTAGTTATTTGTTGAGATCATAGGAACTCATTGCCATAAGAACAATATCTTTGAATATCATTGGCATAAAGAAAAAGGATGATGACTATACCAGCATGAATTGGGGCGACACAACCAGCTTCTTCCAAACAATCTTCTAACTTGTCAATGTAAATGCCAAAAATGGTAGGGGACAGGAGACAGCCTTGTTTGGCTCCTATATTACAATTAATTTCTTCCAACTATAGATGATTTTAGGGGATAACTTTTGCCAATGGGCTAATTTTCCATGGTTTTCCCAAAAAAAGATTCGCTAATTTCAATTTTTTTCTAAAAACCATTCACCCAAATTCCATAGAATAAAATTATTTTACCTTAAAAATCGCCAAAATTTTATAGAAATTATATAAAATCCTTAGAAATTTGAAGATTTTTACAAAACTATCGCCAAACATTTTACATTGTGCATATGAAGAACTCGTAAGATTAGTCCATGTGTCTACATTTTAATATAAATTTTCATCCTTAAAATTATCACTGCTTCCAACCACCCTTTAGTGTTCCTAAACTTGGTAATGACCTTCTTATACAACCTTACAACAACAACTCTCAACTTGAAAGGAACTTTTAACTCTTCCAACCTATTCCAAAAATTCATCCTAAATATTGTGTCAAAAGCTTTCCAAAAATCAACAAAATAACAAAAGAAAATAATTTTATTAACAAATATTGTTTATAAATATTTTCCTAATTAAATTTATTTCATGATAAAGTATTTATTTAATGAAACATCCTTATTATTAATCATAAATATTTAAATGGCTAAGCGAATTTTTGCTATCACCTTTTTAAAGACAAATATTGGTTAAAAATAATAATTTCCACCTAAATTTATTTTTAGAAGAAACCAAGGAGATAAGTGTTAACCATACTCGTTGTAACACTCGTTAAATATTGGGAGATGTGAACCGACATGATTGATGTTACCAACCATATCAAGTTGTAAAGAGAACTCAACTCTATAATTAGGAGGGAAATATCCACCTTGCTGACCTCATGACTTTCTACAATTAGGAGGCAAATATTATCCACTTGTTGGTCTCCTAACTTTCTACCTGGAACCATGATTAGACATGGAGAGCCAGGGAAAACTATGAAAATGTCATCATTCCCACCTATTCTACTATTCAAAGCAATGACTCTCTATGGTGGATAATGTTTCCATTATAGTTTTGGGTTGGTCTAAGTGCCAACGAACACCTACCACTATTATCATTTTAAGAGTTACCAATGTTCAACCCATAGATATGAATGTGAGATCATGAGTTTGGTACCTCTAGATAAAACTTCATAAAGGTGGTTTATATTAAATCTCTTCAAATGGTGTTTTGACGTTGAAAGCATATTTTTGTGGGGGAAATTAAGAAACCATTAAAAATTCTTAGAACGCCATTTATTAACCTTTTCTTTAATGTCACTATCATATTCCGTTGTCACTACCTCTTGCAATGCAAATGTAAGTGTGCCTTCTTCTCCGTTGATCTTTGCTATCCACCTTTCTTTTCTTTGGTTTGGTTGGTTCTTGGTACGAAGTTTAGAATATAACCTCCAACATTTGCTATCCCACTCTCTAATGAACTTGCAATTGCTATATATGTTCTACTTATTATTATGGATGTTGGGAAAAATTTTACTAGGATCAAAATTTTATTAGATTTTTTAATTTGATTATGGGATGACATTTTAATCATGTGTAAAAGAATAAGTTTTTGAAAAAGAGTCAAAACATAAAATGTTTAGCTTACAGAAATTTATTTGAAATATATGCAAAACTCGTGTGTAGAATAGCAGTGACCACCCTCCCTCCCTAGAAGCTCCTCATATGTCGGTAGTTGAATTCATTTATGGTGCACGTGTTTTCCTACTTGAATTCATTTAAGATCTATGTGCTTGCCTACTTCTAACCACAAGGAAATAATTGTGCATGTAGTCTAAACGTTTGACTTTTTGGATTTTTTACAAGCATATTTTCCGATCATTTTTTACTGAAATCCGACAAAAAATTGTTGGAGCTCCAGATTTGAGTGATTGAGTCTAAATAATTCGAGTGACCGAGGGTTTTCCAGGATGTTGGATCCATTTATGCATTCAAAAATGCGATTTAAACAACAAAAAATGGTGATTTCACCAATCTATGTTGGATTCCAATGAAAAAGTTCAAAATGTTGAATATTTTAACAACACCATAACTATGTTTTGTTCGGAGTTTAGTATTTGAGTTGTTGAATTTGACCACGTTATCTAGTGGCACTAATATAGTATTTTCCAAAACTTCAAGTCACAAATTACAACTAACATATCCCTGGAGTGGGGGAAAGGGAACGCTGAAGTAAATCAAGGTAGTTATGTTATTTATAGATCAAGGGATTTTGTTTTTGAATGGAATATGAACAATTCAAAGGTTCCTCTACTAGAGGTAAACATGAATGGATGCATGGTGGGCACATGTGATGTAGGAGATCCTAAAATAATTGTTCAACATTCAATTGACCATTATCGGTGTTTCTAATCTTCCAAGGACTATTGGAATATGAGGAAATGAAATCATGGCGATGTTATGTAGCAAGAATGTTTTTGGGGTCACTGGTACAAGTCAATTAGAGGTTGGAAATTACTGATTCATATGAGATCCATAGTCAAAATTCCACAAGAGGTTTATTACCTCAATAATCTACAACAGAAAGATTCATTAACTCCCAATGGAAAGATCTAAAGAATGGAGTTCCATCCACAATGCATACAAAATCCACCCATAGAAGGATGAGGAAAAACCTTCCAGTTGAGATGATCATTGAAATGCCAAACCTCCCAAGCACTCTATGTATGATTTCTCATTGTAATCAATGTATCTGGATAGTTTCATTTAGAATGTTCAAGACATGAGGAATTGAATGGTTTCTTGCCTCTTCTAATTGGTTTATAAAAGTATGAACATAGCATGAGAATAATGTTATAGACAACTAAGTTTTTGGGCTTGGAGTTAATATATGCAGTTATGGTTTCATATTCTATGTGGGTATTCAGTGGCATTATAGATCTGGAATTTTTGTTGATGGTAAAAATCATAAGGTGACACATAGGTATGAATAAAGTGCATAGGTAGAGAAAGTGTTTAAAAGTGTATTTAACAATATGAACAAATAAAAAAAACAAGATATTCAATAGTATTTTCCATTTCTATGTTTCCATCGATTATTCTCCAGTAGATCTTATTAGTTCAAACTCATATGGATGTCACAAGGTTGTGAAAACATGGGTAGGGGTAAATAGAGGTGAGCTAGGCTAGCACCCGCCAAACAAAACCAATTTAGGATGGGAAATCCTTACGCAGAAGTTTGAACACCAAAATAAGTAAATGACAAAATTGTAGGATGTGGCAGGGTTTAATACGCAACAAAAGGAGAAAAATCATACCCCCAAAGCAAGGGAAAGGAATGCCAAAATGAAGCAATGTTATGCGTTGTTAGAACATAAGAGAAGTGTTTTGGATGGTTCATGAATAACTAATATAAGATCTTTTGAATATGTTTCATGAATAATTAATTAAAAGGATTTTTTAGTGGGCTAAGTGTCAATAAATGTATCGTGTGTGGACGTGATGGAGTAGCTCATGAGATACATGTTAATTATCAAATCTATCCCAAGTCAACAACAAGGGGGGTTTCTAATGGAGATATCACAACACTTAAATAAAAGGCTCCATGGTGAACCCAAATGAGACATGTGGAAAGAACACTGCAATGGTGATATATAAAGAGAATCTCCCAAGGACTATTGGAATAGGAGGTGTAGTGTCCCCAAGGCCGAGCCTCGTTGCAAACCATGTTCTGGAAGAATTGTAATTATGTTTTTATAGGCTGGTGAGCCAAGTTCGTATAAGCTAGAGACTTATGTGTTGTTAGGCCGGGGAGCCTAAGTGTTGAAGGCCAGGAGCCTGCGTTTGTACTTGTATGTAAGCAGAACATTTAATAAAATATAAACATCGCCAGGTGCAGACCGACCATGATGAATGAGTGAAGGGGGACTGAGCATCCACAGAGTGGGCAAGGAATTAGGGGCTGAAGGTGGGA
>JASDQU011246754.1:0-17143 GCA_032191745.1 Picea mariana | reverse complement strand
GATTATGTTTACCATCGATATCATCCCTTGATTGATTTTAAACCACACAATCTCGTATGTAGTAATTCTAACACAGAAAAGTTCCAGGAGGGATTTGGCTCGCAGTTTCGAGTTGTGGTCACTTGGGAAAGTGGGGAAGCATCTGTGAAGAATTGATTTTTGTATTGACCCAGGGATAACATGGAAGTGTTATTTATATATAATTCCTTGTGATTTGAAAAAAATAAGGACCCATATAATTATTGAAAATTGTGTTTATCATATGCTTAATTCTAACAAAATGGTCACTTGCACATTTTGCATAATTAAGGGATTTAAGTTTATCAGCTCAGAATGTGTATTGAATAAATGGAAGAAGGTTAGGGAGCCTCTAACCATTATAAAGAGGTTGAAGGCTAGAATACCAGAATTGGAATGCAAAGACAAAATCCAACAGACTCAAGGGCCGAGGGGAGCAAGAAACATTGTTATAAACTGTGAAGATCTTGAAAATAAAAGTACAGAGGTATAAGGAAGAAAATGAGAGGATGATGAGAGAGAAAAGTTGGATAAATTATTGAGTGTTTCAAAGATTAAATTAGTTGCAAGTTCAAGACAAGAATGGCTCAAAGCAAGAGGAAGAAGGAAGGTTTCATGAAAGACGAGATGATCGTGGAAGAGCGGGTTATTCCAGAAGTGCTAGCAGAGCTCATAGACACCACTCACCTCCTTACTAAGCAAGAAATTTGTATGCATCTGAATATTCCTTAAGAAGTCCAGAGGTGTCTCTTGTTAGGAACCAAGGAAGGAGACATGAGGTGGACAGTTTTCAAGAAGAGATGAGGAAGCTCATGGCACCATCCTTTTAAGGTTAAAGATAAAGGGAAGACGATGTTAAAGCATGGTTGCTTGGACTCAGGAGATATTTCCAATTGCATAACTATTCATCGAATCTAGAAGCCAGAATTTCCACCTACTACTTACATGGGAAAGTTGCTATGTGGTGGGATCAACGGAAGCAAGTTGAATGTATTAATGAGAATAGGATCACTTGGAAGAAATTCAAGAAGTATTTACAGAAGGAGTACCTCTCAGAGCATTTTTATGAAAAGAAAATGCATGAGTTCTTTGAACTTAGGCTGGGAAGCATGACCATGGCAGAATATGAGAAGAAGTTCTTGGGGTTGTTAAAATATGTTGGGTTTATAAACGATGAAAAGGTGAAAATACAGAAGTTTTTTAGTGGACTTCCATCCTTTAATAAAGAAGATATTAGATATGATGAGTCCAAGACCTTGACTGAGGCTATCAGGAAGGATAAATACTTGTATGATAAATGTCACGGAAGAGAGTCCATGCAGAAATGTTGGAAGGACAAGAAGAAGGAGAATTATAATCATAGGAGGAAGGGATTCAAACCTCCTTTCAATAGAAATGAGCCTAATAAAAAACAACAAGAATGGTATGCTAAGGATGATTCCCAGAAAGAAGACTCCTTGGGAAAAAGGGGAAAGCCACCAATCCAATGTTGGGGATGCGAAGAAGATCACTTGTACAAGGATTACCCACACAGAAAGGACAAAGTAAAGACTATGCACAACATCCAAGAGGATACAACAGTCGAAGACATGGGAAGGATTTATGTAGCCTTGGATGATCAACAAGAATAATACTAATCCAACATGATCGACATGGAAGGTGAGATCATAAATCAGTTTGTTGATATTTTAATTGATTCAAGAGCAAGTCATTGTGAAATTGATCCTAAAATAGTGGATATATTACATTTGGAGAAAAGTAAGCTTGGAAAATCAAGTTTGGTTCAACTAGCCACTGGAACCAAAAGGAGAATCCATGATATGGTCATAAGTTGTTCCATAAGTCTTAATGGTGTGAATACAAGTGTTGATATGAATATCATACCATTGGGGTATTATGATATTATAATTGGAATGGATTGGTTGGACAAGCATCATGTTGTCTTAGATTTTCATAGCAAGACATTTACATGTCTTGATGGAGATGGAAAACAAAGTATTTGAAAGGAGTTCCAAGACCCATCTCTATAAGGGATATTTCAGCCTTACAGCTGAAGAGATGTTTCAGAAAAGGGTGTCACTTGTATGTAGCCCATGTGGAGGAGCCAGTTATTTATGTCCTTTCCCCTGCTAAAGTGCAAGATCTCCAACAGGTTTATTATACATGTATTGTATGACCATTGTATCCATTGCTTAGGTTCCATTATCAGTACTCATGTCGTGTTGACCCCTCTACTTTCCAAGTATACATGTTGCATGAACTTTGGGAATTTATATGTGTCCCTTATATCATGGTCCAAATAAAGCAATTTATCTACGCATCGAAGTAAGTCTGCTACAATTTTTACTCTTGATGGTATGCGTGGTAACACAATGGTGGCCTCTAGTTGATTGCGCAAGGATCTATGGACCTATTATTTTCCTTTCATATTTCCTGGCGCACTTGAGGTCCCTGCTTCCTGATATGTTTTCTCTTCCTCCTCCTCCTCTCGACCAGACTTCTGCTAAGTAGTGGTCTCTGTTGCTGGAATTTTTTCCTGTTGTGTTTGCTCTGGGATAGCTTGAGTCCTCGGCTCATCGAACTAAGTCCTTTCCTAATCTACTTCATATGTGGGATGAATTGTTTCCTACATTAGGTTTGGCTCGACTTATGTGTTTGGTGGGTCAATCTGCATCTGTTATGTTTTCTCCTCAACCAGTGTAGGACTCATCAGTTCAATGATCGGGGAAGGAATGACATCAACATCCACCACTCCCTCCATCTGTGTAGGGTTTCTTGCATCCATTTATATCTTTTGCGGTGACATGTTGTTGCTGTGGGATCTCATTGAAATTTTATTGGGTTCTCCAACTTTAGGTGGCACCATCGTGCTGGAATCTAACTGGGTTTACTTCTAAAATTTCATTGTCGGCCTGCTAAATCGCTTGTTTTCTCTTCTCTCAACAACTCTGGAATTCGCTCGAATTCACAATGTGGCTTTATTGAACCCTAATTTTTCTTCTAAAGTGTTTTCATAAATGATCAAAATCTTGTTGGGCATGCTTTAATTATTTTCATAAATGTTTGTTTCACGCCTTCATTTTTTGGTGACCGGTTTTTCTTTTTCCCGACTGTTTCATTTTTCTGGTGCACTGTAATTTTATGTTTTGATACATTTCTGGCACACTACTACATCCTTTTGTTATAGTTGTCATGCATGCAGTATCTTCACTTTTTTTTGCCCTGAATTTTTTTCTATTGTGCATTGTCATTCTCAATTATCTATCTATCACTTATTCCTCTAACTACCTCTTTTTGGATTTTTCTTCATCTTTCTAGTTTTCTATTTTGTTTTCATCTTTTAAATCCTACTATATACAATATGTACAATTCTACTTGTTGCGCTGTAACTAATAAGGGTTAGTGGGTTGAATGTCCCTATATAGTTTCAGTCAACTACCATTCACCAGTCCTTGAACTTCCTTGCCTGCTAAATATTGCAGTTGTACAACAACTCCATCTGTGATAGAATTTATCTTGTATGACCCTAGCCAATGCATTCTAAGTTTCCCTAGGTACTACAAATAATTATTGTCATATAGGAGAACCAGATATCCTACTTTGAAGTTCTTCTTCTTAATATGGTTTATATGCCATGCTTTATCTTTTTATTTTTGTACCTCCTGGTGGAAACCTGTTATGATTATGTCTTCTTCTAATGCCATAAGTTGAGCTAATCATTCATGTGTTGCACCTCTTTCTGTCATTTATATAATAGTTGCAATGCACAGACTTGGTATCAAATAATCTAAGGGAATTATTGCTTCATGTCCATACACTAGCCTAAAGGGTTTATTCCATGTTAGATTCTTGCATGTAGTCCTATAAGCCCATGGCACTAATGGTACCTTCAAATCCCAGTCATTTATGTTTGCATTGCAAATATTCGTCAATGCATTCTCCAATATCTTGTTAATTCTTCAATTATTCCATTAGTTTGAGGATGATAAGGAGTGCTCTTCTGATGATGTATCTCAAATTATTCCAGCATTGCCTCAATTGTATTGTTGATGAAGTGAGTCCCCTGATCACTCATCAATATTCTTGGACATCCAAACCTTGTCACTACATGTTCAAATAAAAGTGTGTTGCAGTCTCTACGTTTCAATCCTTCATTAGTGTTTCCTCGACCCATATGGTCAAGTATTATGTCGATGTGATAATATATCTGGCTCCTTATCTTCTTACTAGTGGATTAATTGGGCCTACCAAATCTACTTCCCACATAAAAAATACTTGTAAAATAATATGAGGTCTTAGTGGCATCTCATCCCTCTTGGATGGCTTCCCAACTCTCTGACAAACATCACACTTCTGACAGTATTCCTTTGCATCCTTGTGAAATATTGGCCACCACAATCCTGCGTGCAATACCTTTTGCGTGGTAGCTTTTATTATGTAGTGTCCTCCGATAATACCTTCATGTGTTTCTGCTAAAATGATAGGACTTTCATGCTCCATAACACATCTCCTCAAGATGTTATCTGCTCCAAGTTTGTATAAAATACCTACAATAAATTGATAATATGTAGCTCTGAGCACCAAATTTTTCTTCTGCGCTGTAGTAAATTATCTTGGTGCAAACCCCATACTCAAAAACCCAATAATGTCAACAAAATACTCATTATCTATCTGTATTGAAAACAATTGTGCATCTGAAAATTTTTATTACAAGTTAGTGGGTTCTTCTCCATTATTTATCCTGGATAAGTGATATGGTCCTACATTCAATCTTTCAGGCTTCACCACAACTTCAAAATCAAATTCTTGGAACAAAAGTAGCCATCTGCATATCCTTCCCCCCAACACTAGCTTATTGACTAAGTATCTAAGAGTAGAATGATATGTGAACATCTTCAAATGTTTATCTAACAAGTAATGTATGTATTTCTGCAAAGAATACACCATAGCTAATCCTTCCCTTTATGAAGTGTTGTAGTTTTGTTCTGAATATGATAAATTGTTGCTTTAAAATGCAATAGGGTGATCTATATCACCTTCTCCTGGTTGTGTCAACATTGCACCTAACGTTATTGCATATGCATCCACATGCACATGAAATTATTTTTCCCAATATGGAAACACTAAAATCGGTGTAGTAACCATCTTCTCCTTCAAAATATCCAAAATATGTTTTCATTCATCATTCCACTGATACTTAGTGTCCTTCAACAACTTCTCCATTGGTGAAGTAATTTATGCATATCCTACTATGAAATCCCTGTAATATCCTGTATGACCAAGTGTACTCTTCAACTGGTGCACTAACTTCGGTGGTGGTAAGTTAACTATGACAACAATTTTAGAACGATCAACCAACAGACCTTGTTTACACACCACATGCCCTAAAAAAATACTAAAAGGTGTGTTGAAAATGCATTTATTAATATTCAATGATATCAGACAATTTATACATATGTCCAACATCAGTCGTAATACTTCAACATGATACTTCAATAAACTAAACAGTGTCCAATCATCCAAGTAAACTTCTAAAAACTTATGAATAAAGTCCTTAAAGGATGTTACTACTACTCTTGAAAAAATTGTTGATGCATTCTCCAACCCAAATGACATAATTGTATACTGAAATAATCCCCACTCTGTAGAAAATGTAGTATTGTGTCTATCTTTTGGTGCTATCCTAATCTGATGATATCCTGAAAAACCATCTATAAAAGAATAAGCTTCTTGCCCCCCTACATTCTCCAAAACTTTGTCTGTAAATGGGGTAGAAAAAGGATCATGTAGGTAAGCATCATTCAATTTTATCAAATCTACACAAATCCTAATCCCTTCTTTATTATTTTCCTACACCACCATAGGACTGATTCATTCTGATTCTTCCACAGGTTCTATGACACCATCGTCTAACATATTGTCAATTTATGCCTTCACTTTCTCCTTGTATATTGGATTCAATCTGCAAGGTCTTTGTCTTATAGGTATGGCTTCTGGCTTTAAAGGGATATTCATCTCTCCTATCTCTCCTCATAATCCCTACATTTCTGAAAATGTCACTGGGAATAAGTCGTTGTACTCCCACAGTAACTCTATGATTCTTTCTACTATTTGATTATCTCAATAATCNTTTTGGTTTTATGCAATTCCAATGTTTACCTTTTTTATCTTCAGGGGTGCAGCATAATATTTTGAATCTAGCTTTGGTCCTTCTACTTCCCTTTCTCCTTCAACTTCTTGGATCTAGATATTGTGTGGGTTTTCTTCTACTGGATATTCTTCTTCTGCAACATGATAACAGTGTAGCAATTGTTTAATTGTATGTCTAGCATGCTTCTGATATGTTGGGATTATTCAAATTTTGGTTCTTCAAATATTCTATCTCTTACCACCTTCAACGTTGTATCTATCTCTAGAATTTCATTCTCAAAGGAAAATTAAACTATAAAATTTTGATGTATCTCTTTCCATCTTGAAGTTTCTCTGTGTTGTTCCTGTTTTGTGTACCAGTTCTTTGGGATGCCTTCTAATGTGTGAATGAAATGGTGTGGCCATTCTGCTAGTGCTACTAATATCCATTGAAACATGCACTTATCTACATGTTCTTTAGGTTTTCCAAATCCCTCATACTTCTCGAATCTATGCTCCTACTATGCGTTGAATCCGATGCATAGTATCCTCTTGCACTAAAACCAATTGTTGATTTTATCCTTGTGTGTACCCCAACAAAGGGAAGGTGTAGCTTTCAAAGAAATATCTAGTATTGGTAATATCTGAAGTTCTACTACTTCTAATTCAAACTTCATTAAAAATTATTCTAAGTCATTCAGTCCATAAAAATTAGGAGGCTCTCTTACCTCTGAACCAATCCATCTCAGCATGTGCATCATTTTGACACATATTCTAGTGGATAATTCATGTAGTCATTGTTGTCAGTTCTCCAGTCTTGTGTCAGAGTATGAAGAACAAGAACTAATACTCCTCCAACTGATCATGTCATCTGAAGTTGGGTTGATATCATCCTTTTCACGTGTGGTATTTATGTATAACAGATTCACATCTTCTGTAAGAATATTGTCTGTCGCATATTCCACATACCTTCCTCCTTCTGAGGGATCGAATGGCACAATAACTTTGTATCCTCCAGATTCAAATATCATCTTCCTTGTATTAAAATTGATAATGACATGGTTATAAAAGGCCCAATCTAGACCCAAAGTGTTATCCACTATGTCAATGAATTCAAAGTACACCATGGTGCACACACCATCTAGATATACTGAGATTCCTTTCAATCTTCCAATTGGTACCACTCTATGTTGAATCACCAACTTTAACTAAATGGGTGAATAACCCAATTTAGGTTCTCCTATAGCTTCTGAGGTCTTCTTTGGAAGAACATTGACTTCAGACCCTAATTCTAATATGGTATCCCCCATATTGAAATCTCCTATTCAACCTGAATTATCTACTTGTTCTTCTCTTCTTCCGGACCTGATTCATTGTCTTTACCCCTTCTTCCACAGGATGACATTTTTCTAACATATTTTGCAGTATTTGTAAAGAGTTTCTATCATTCAACAACTTTACACAAGATCCCAAAAAAAATATTAAGTTACTTACTTTCTCTAAAGGTTTTTCTTTGCTGGTATGATCAAATAATGGAGGCATGGCATACACTAGTATCTCATCTACTGGATTTCTTCTTGAAGTAGTCGTAATGTCTTCTTTCAGAATCTCCTGCCTAGTTTCTTTGAATATCTCTTTCTCTTTGTGCACATAAAAATTTATTTCAGGTGTTGTATTCTTCTTGACCCATTGGTACTGATCATGATCCTTCTTTGTTGCATCTTCTCTTATCTTGGCTCCACCTCTAGTCACTATGTTAATCTTCTTCTCATCCTCTTCTCTATTTTCCACCACAATTCATTGCGCGTTCTGGTTGTTTTGGTTCCTCTCATCCTATGTTTTTGTCAACAATTTCGGACAGTATTATGTTTCATGATTTGTTGCATGACAATACATACATGTTGTAGGTGGTTGTGGACAATCTCTTGCATAGTGTCTAGGTTTCTGACAGTTGTGACACACTACTGGTCCTCGTCCTCCTCCAAATCTTTATTCTCCATGGCTTCCTCCTCTGAATCCTCCTTTGTTCCCCTGATTATCTCCACACGATGTATTATACTCAGGTCCTTGATTGTGTTGTGGTTGTGCATTATTGTATTGTGGTGAAATTGTGCACTATTGTGTGGGATTATATTATGGTGGTCCTTGAAACTATTGCGCGTTATTGTATTATGGTTGTGTTGCAAATTGTTGTGGTTGTTGCACAGGTTGTCCTATCATGTGTTCGACATGCACCCTATATGTATCTGAAATCCTTTCTTTCATCATCTCCAAGGTTCTACAGTCCTTGTCTTTGTGTCCAACTGACTTACAAAAATTACAAAATGTACTCTTCAGTACTATCTGATACTTCTGCATCAGGGGGAAATGATAGGGATCATGCCCATGTGTTTTGTAAATCTCACACCATGGTCCTCCTGAAGATAAAGGGTTTGGCATACCCACTCCAATATAATGTACAAATAATGGAAATTCATTCTTTTGATGCCCTTCAATGATGCATAATGTGCACCAAACAACTTCCTTTTTATCCTTACCTTTATTCAAATTCAACTGAAATGTTAAGTTCTTTAGGTCATGCCTCAATTCTTCCATAGTTGAATCTTTCTACTGATATTGATTTTACTCTAGTTGTAAGGTTGCTTGCAGAGCCTCAGCCTGACTCTGGAATTTCCATTGCCTCAAAGGATACTTCAAGTGTGGAAATAAAGAGTTAACAAACAAATTTCTATGATGCATATCATTAATAGGGTACTTTAAGTTACCTTTTATCCTGTTGAACTTTTGGTCGACCTCCGATATTGATTCTCCTTGTTTCTGCTTAATTTCTATCATTTCATTCATGAACTGGTCCTCTAAGCTTGGTTTCTGGAATTCATTTATTAATTACCTCTTTACCTATGCTATAGTTGTATGCGCTCACGTTGGATTATTTGATGTGAGACCCATGTACCAGTCTACGCACGGTCTCTGAATGTGATTGCCAACTACGCAACCTTTGTATCTTCATTTGTAATATGATTTGCTACCCATATCTTCTCACAGATAAACAAACACTTTTCTGAGTCATCTAACCCATCCCCTAAAAACTCTGGTAACCTAATAGTTGGATATTGTCCTTCCATTTGACATTTTTTGTACTACCCCCTCTGCACGGTGTAGACACTTGAATGCTACTTGTTGAACTTACACTTTTTCTTGAGTTTCCACTAGATGCCCATACTGTAAAAATTATTCTACCACTAATCACTTGTTGGTTAACCAGTTTTTCCTCTTCATATGTCTTGGTCGCACATGAGGTTGTGGGTTCCACACTAATTCGAATCTGGAATGGAGATCCTTCTTCTGCATCAGACCCATGACCTCTGGTTTTCCTCTCATATGTGGCATGCAATATATCCTCAATCTTCCTCGTGGCACATACATCCTCTATCTCTTATGAATCGTTGTCTAATCCCTCTCACTCAGCTATTGCCCTCTTTTTTCTATTCATTTTATACTAGTAGGGTCATCCATTGCACGTCACACCTTCTTTCCTTATGATCTCCCTAGTATGTTCATCATCCATCAAGATGGGGTCCATTGCTTCCTTATTCTGGCTACTCTCCATATCACATGTCTTCCTTAGTGCTTCCCCCAAATCCCCCATGCATGCATAGTAATTTATCTATATGATTCCATGGTCATCATGCCTTTATCATGCAATAAGATCTTAATCGATGTGTAAAGATACCTAATTTATCTTCCTATAAGTACCTTCAAGAAATATTTCTCTACAGTAGTATATGACTTTGTTGTATCTACTGCAAACTTGGTGATAAATCCCACAGTAATACTATCTAACTAGAAATCCATTGCACGCATGAATTTATTATTAACCCTTTCCAATCATGCAATATTCCCAGTAGTCCATTCTACTAGCCTAATCCAATTATTCAGATGGGTATATTTCAACCTCAATATCCACTATTGTAATAACTCTAGAAAATAACAGAAATATGCCTCATGTAAATCAGTAAACACATACCTTTGCAAGTATTGGCCCAGTGTATATCTGGAACTTTTATTATCTTTTTGCACGAACTCTAGTTTCTTTGTCTCTGACCATCTTTCAATCTCTCTCTTTGTAGGGTTCCATGGCCTAAACATTCCTTTCTACCACTGCATATTCTTCACTAAACCCCTTCTAGGTTGTCCTTTTGAGTTCCAGTGGGAAATAGAACCATTTGTTGGATGTATGGGTTGACCTATGTTCTACCTTAGTTATCCAACAAAACCCTCTTCACCATTGGCCCTTCTAGTAATTCAGAAGGCTACATGGTGCATAGAGTGCACAACATAGTTTCACCTGAGATGGCTTATGGGCGACTATAGGACGTAGATTTCTATAGTCATGGAAGGGATTGGGGATGTTCCTTTTACTTCTTCTTCTAATTTAACATGTATTCTACCATAACATTCATCAAATATACTATTTTATCCATTCAATAACATTTATTTTGCATAATCGGTCTAGTGCACGCTATAAATAAAATCTAATAGATGATTTCATTTAACCATTCATTCATAGTTACAGAGACAACAAAATCATTCAAACACATTACAACACAAGATTTTACCATGGTTCATCCACCCCCTCGGGCTACATCCAAAAAAGATATTTTTCTTTATCCATTCTTCATCAAAATAACATTTTGTGTAATGGTGTATGAGGATGACCAGTGTCGCACCAAGCTCCATAGCTTACAACCTAACCCTCAATTACATCTCAACTCTGACTCCATATGAGCTCTGCAACTCTCAACAAAATACAGACTTCAACTCAAAACTCAAAAGGATGCTCAAAGTACTTATTCTCATGCCAAAGTTTAATGATAAGATATGATCTCTTATTTTACTTATGACTGACTCTCTAGTTGTCTCATACATCCTCTATGTATACTACAAAATGGGTAAAAACCCTTACATTATGACTCAAAAACCTTAATTTTGAGTGGACTCCATTTGTCCAATTTCTAACTGCCTTCCACGCGATTAGTCTTCGATCCAACCGTTCCTTGCATTGATCCTCCTTATTTTGTGGCTCACGGCTTCATTTTCCCTTTATCACGCTACTTTTCCTTCTTTCCTAGCACGCATTGTTTCCTTTGGTCCATTCTTCCTTGCTTACTGTGCTTCACTCCCAAAATTTCCTGCTCCAACAAGGACTTTTTCATCTTGTTTTTCCAGGCATATAAGGAGAATGTCGTTGTAATTTATTCTGAAAAGCATGCCGCTGACTAACTAATAGTGTACAAATTTTAACCTTAGAGCTCTTTTATATCTAGCATTCATGTGTTTTGGAGAGGTGCTATGTTGTAAATACTACTTGAGATCATTGTATCATGGATTTTCAATTGTTGGTACATAAGAAGGTCGTTGTGCACACATTATTGATTCTTCTTCCCATCTCTTTTCTGATTGATCCCTCGAGTCCATAGCTTTGGTCACCAGTTTGTAGAGGTATTGACCTTTAATGATGCTTGCGGGTTTGAATTTGAGTTTGTATTGTTGTAAGGCAGTCATCTAGTTTCCTCATCATTCTCCCAACTCTTTCTAAATGAAAAAAGATATTACAGTTGGCTGAGGAACAATTACCATGGTGTGGCTCTGTAAAATGTATGGTTTGAATTGTTTGATGACTTTGTGAATAGAAAATGTTTGTTTTTACATGTTTGGGTAGTTTATCTCAACACCTTATAGACCTGTGCTCATAAATGTGATAGGAAATTCATTTCTTTGATGGTATTTTTGGGTGAGTATTGTCGCAAGAGAATGATCATAGGAAAATGTATACAACAATAAATCTTTGGAGAAATCTGAAATTTGTAATTCAGGGGTTGTTGCTATGGAAAATTTGACCTTTTCAAAAGTTTCCTTCTAGACAAACGTCCACTTGAACTGCACTTATTTATTGATCATCTGTTGGAGAGGGTTGACTATTTCTACAAAATCATACACGAATCTCTTTACGAAGTTAATTTTTCCAAAATATGACTGCATTGATTTCTTATTGTTGAGAAAGGGGATCTACATGATAGCTCTAGTACTTTCTAGATCAACAAAGATCCCATATTTGGAGATGATATTCCCAAGAAATTTACCTTCTGAAACAACAAATATGCTCTTCTTTAGATTTAGAGATATTCCATACTTCCTGCATATTTCCAAAATCAGTATCAGATGATGCGGGTGATCAATTATTTTCTTAGAATATATTGTGACATCATCAAGATAGAGCACCATGGTTTGACCAACTAGACCTTCGAAAGTTATGCTTCTTTCCCTTTAGAAATTTGTTCCTATGTTGATCAAGCCAAAGGGATTTCTACGGTAAGTGAATTTTCCCCACTTAGTTCTAAAAGTGGTCTTTAATTAGTTGGATTATACCACGAGAACCTAATTTTATCCAAAAAACTCCTCTAATCGGGAAAACATATGTGAACCAGAGACGTGCTAGAGTATTTGTTCCATGGAGGGTACAAGATGATTATCCTTGTCAAAAGATCGATTCAGATATTTGGAGTCTACGCACGGCCTCATTTCCCCAGATTTCTTCCTTACTGGTACTAGATTAGATACCCATGTCAAATGCATTATTTTAAGGATAATTTGGGCATCTAACAGCTTCTTCAAATCCTTTTGTATTAGAGGCTCAAGAGTAGGATGTATTTTTCTAAGTATTTGCTAAAAAGGTTTGACATTGTCTTTCATGGGGATAATGTGTTGTATGATACAATTTTCATATGTTTTCAAGTCTTCATAAGTCCATGCAAACACATCTTGGTACTTCTTGAACAACTGTGTGAAATCATGTTTATCATCTTCTGAATCGAAAGTTCCTAAGTTGATGAACTTTGGTTATTTCGCAGTGCCCAGATTCACCAAGAAATGCATCATAGTGGAGTTGTTTGTCTTGGGATTTTCCCTTTTTTGAATCTGGACTGAAGGTCAAAAAAAATTTCAAGATTCAATATGTTTTTTGGGATACGATTACTCTTGATATTGTTTGCTTCATCCTGGTAATTCTACAAATTATGATGGTGTACTTCATCGTCTATTACAGATTCTTGGAACATGTTTACATTGGCAAGGAAGTCTATTAACTGAGATTCATAATTGAATACTCTCCAACTCATGACGTTGTCAGGTATGGAAGGCCTACAAAGCAATTTGACGATGAAATTTTTATTCAAAGGAGTGAATCTAGATGTTGCATTTGCTAAAGTGTCACTAGCAACATTATGAGAATGAGGGATAGAAGTGATCTTAAAATCATCGAAAGAATTTATAAGCTTCCATACATATTGTTGATAGCTATTAAGGTAAGGAGATAGACAGTGTATATAATTATTTACATGTCTGAAAATAATTTTTGAATCACCAAAAACCCTTAAACATCATACCTTGAGGTCAATAGCCTTTTTCAAACCTTGAAATAAGACCTCATATTTAGTTGTTTCATTGGTGCATTCGAATTCTAGGTTGTAGGATATCAGAGTTTTATGTTTTTTAGGGTCTACCAATATGAAACATGCCCCGAATCCTTCCTATGATCTAGATCCATCAAAAAACAAGGTCCAAATTCAAGTCCCTACAATTGATTTAGTAAAAAAACAATTATCTATTTCTACTATTTTATAGTCATTTTCACCAGTCTGAGTGCAATGAAGGAGTTCAGACTATTCATCTTTCTTAAAAAAGAATAGTTTTGTATTATAACATCTATGTTCAGATTCCAAAAACAATTCCCCAAATTTGTGTGAGAAAAACCAATAGGTTTGTTCTTCCCTTCAAGCTCCATTACAGTTTGTTTCATGTGGGCTTCGTTTTCTACCTTTGTATGGCAGCCATATGTGTGACTAGTCAGTGGAGAAGTGGCCTTGTAGTTTCACAGACTGGTCCCTGCTCAACAAAAAACCATAAGCTTATAGAGTATTTACTACAATGATATTCATCACCTGATGAACTCTGGGATTAGAAGATAATGTAATCATAAAATCCTTGAGCTCACCCATAACCTTAACATCATATTTTCATAGTTTTATAATCTTGGTTATAATTTTCTACAGGATAGTGTTAATCCTTTAGCATACCGAATATGGAATCATGTTTGATGAAGCACAAGAATCCACTAAGTAGTTATGTACAGTGAAATTATAAATTTCAAACGTTAGAAGGAATGATGGAACCTAGGACCTAGAGTGCTTGTCTATGCTTGTTGTGTTTATAGTGGCTTTATTATCATTTTGATCTTCTTTTTTGGGTTTGGTGTTTTTAGTGTTACTATCTGTTGCTACTGTTGTTTTTTTTGAGAGGGTGAAGGTTTAAACGTGTTAAGAATCATCTATCTTTTTTGTGGAAGAGTACAGATGTCAAATAGTGATATATTGTCCTTAGTTTTCTTCAAGTCGTCAATGACATTGTAATCTAAAGAATGATTTACAGAGTTGTTTGAAGCTTTGTTTGTCTGCCAAGTGTCAGGAGTGTTGTTTTCCTATGAGGGGTTACTTTGATTATGTGTGGTTGTAGAGGGATTTATATTTCTAGGAGAAATGATAGTCTTAGAAGGTATAGGAGTGTTGGTCACTGCCCCTTTACTATGAAAGTTATAATCTTTCGGAGTAGCCTTAGTGGTTTGAGTGTCACCTACAAAACTTTCTTCCACTTTTTAATCATCAAGGTCTAAACAATAGCCCTAAAGGAACATGGAAGATTCCTCGGTAGTATCATTTTATTCACTTGCTTGCTCATTTGTTCTTTCTTTGGTTTGATCATCAGCAATGGTTTGTTGGTCTAAAAATTGGTTAATGACTAAGGTCATAGAATTAATCCATTGAGGGTGAGTCTTCTCGAAATGGTTCATCTAATGTTAAGAACATAAATTTTCCATACTAAAATCACTGGTATTTAAGGTGAGACCTGGAGTATTCGATGGCTTGGGTGGATTATTCATCCTTTTGAAGAAACGAAAGAAATATTTATACTTAGAGGATCCTTCAGTGACATTCTTTTTAATATCTACCACTTCATCAGAAAGTTTCTTGACTAGTTTAACCATGTTGTCTAAGTCTTTTGATTCGTTTTTGAGTGGTTTTTTTAGGAGCAAAGTCTTCTTACCAGCTGGTTTTATTTCCTCGACTGTGGGGTGGATGCCAAAAGAGAGAATTTATTTTTCCACTTCCTTTCCCTCTTTGAAGTTATGTGATGATGTTGACTTACAATATATATTGACAAACATGCCTATGGAAGGGTGCAAAGATGAGCTAATGCCTCAACAAGGGAAGTGTTTGCAGGGAACTTGTTCAGGATAGTAGTCAAATGTTGATTAAAGTATTTTACCTTCTATTTATTTTCCATCTTAAGATCCATCGGTTCTTTGAATAGTGTCACAGGGGTTTTCTCATATTTGAACTTACTAAGAAAATATTTCTCAAAATTATCCCAACTCCTTATAGATCTCATCGAAACATTCTAGTACCATGTGAATGCCTTATTCTCTAAGGCATAATGGAATAGTCTACAAAATAAATCTTCATTTTGGACATGAAGCAGTCGTATTGCTATGTATAATTTATTAGCGTGGTCTTCAAGAGAGCATGACTTGTCAGGATAAAACTTCAAAAGGAGTCTCTCTGTACATTTCGGAAAGTCATGCATTTTCCTACATAGATTTAAGGCTCCCTAAGACATCCATGCAGCAACGATGTTCTAATTTCCATCCATGCGAGAGTTTTATTAGTCGTCTTCTTCAGATTTAGAATGAGGTTCAGAACTAGTAGGAATAGATTCTGGAGTAGTAGGGGGGAGTTTGTCCAAATGCTATAGTATTTCCTACAAAGAAACCTCGACTAAGTCCTTGATAGAGTCAACGAGGAAATTGGATTAGTTAATAGGTATTTGGGTTTCTCTTCTCCTGGGTAATGTCAAAGCAACGGGTAAGAGGAAAATCAATTTATACAGTAAACAAGTGATTCGTTGAGTTTCATCTAACACTACATTAGAGACAACATATCAGTTTTTAGGATTCATTTCAGGACTTCCAGTAGTGGGACTTTCAAATGCAGGGTTGGTATCTTCGAATGAAATTTCCTTCTTAGGAATGTCCTCTAAGTTTCAGAAAATATGCAGTGGTTGTTGCTCGATGGAGATTTTATTATAGGTTTGGCCATGGGAATATCATGTGTTACTTCTAGCCATACAATTCAGGCCCTCCTTCTAGTGCCAATTTTTGTTGACGCATGAAAAATTCCCTTAAACATACAAGGGTACTCCCCAGTACAAAATTGCAATTAGACTTCGCACCATTTGAATTAGGATACCCATTTAGATTTTGGCATGGTTTTCATTACTAGGTTTAGGGGTGAATGAATGGTTTAATGCAAGGGTATGCAAATGCAAACTAAAATACGTGCGGAAAGGGAAATCTATGTTATCCTATCCTAGCTAGGAGCAACTAATAGTAACCAATGAACATACCAAGATGTTAGTAATCCCTACATGACTTTTATTTAGATAGTTGTCATAAAGGAACAAAGATTAATAACGCACATATATATAGGAATAACCAGATAAGTCTTAGCTATACATCAATACACATAAACCTTCTCATCGTCTCAAAATAATTAATAAAAGAGAAATACAACAACTGAAAAAAAAAACTTATATTCACAAAAGAAAAGTCTATATTTGCAATGAATTCCTTATATTTCTTTAAGACAACCTAGCATTCACTTGAATTAGATCAAATAAAATGACCATCAGAAGAAAAGTATTTCTCTTTGTCAAGATGGCCCTAAGGGCTTCTCACTATTATCTTCAAAAAAGGTACTTCTCTTGAAATTACAAAATTGAAGATCCCTCTATAAATTGGGTCTCTTGCCTCTTTTATACTTGCCTAAGTAAATGCCTATTAAGTCTTCTTGAGTTTGTATAAGAAGAAGTTACATGTCTCTTC
>JASDQU011246753.1:25547-37921 GCA_032191745.1 Picea mariana | reverse complement strand
TTTAGTTCAAATAGCATTATTATGTATTGGTAGGATCCCCACTATGTGGAAAACGTAGTCTTATGATGGTCCTCCTTGGCAATGCAGATCTGATGGTATCCTGAAAACCCATCTATAAAAGAGTATACTTCTTGGCCTCCCACATTATCCAGCACTTCGTCTGTGAAATGTGTAGGGAAGGGGTCATGTAGACAAGCATCATTCAACTTCCTAAGATCTATGCAAATCCTGATCTCACTTATCTTCTTATCTTGCACTACCATGGGGCTGATCCATTCCGACTCTTCGACAGGTTCAATAATCCCTGCTTCCAGCATTCTGTCGAGCTCAATATTCACTTTTTCCTTATATTTAGGGTTCAATCTGTAAGGCCTTTTCTTGACTGGCTTCGCATATGGTTTCAAAGGGATTCTCATTTCTCCCGTAGTTCCTTTGATTTCCTTCATATCAGTGAACTTGGTCGGGAACAAGTCCTGATATTCATGAAATAATTTTGTGATTTTGTCAATGGTAGAAGCGTCCCAGTAATCTCTGACATTGGCAAGCTTCGATGTCTCCTCTGTCCCGATATTGACTTTCTTTATCTTTACCAGCTTTCCAATGAATGGAATTTCCACTCCTAGACCTTCCACATCTCTCTGACCTTCTGTTTCTGCAATATTCACCTTCATTATATCATCGTCTTCGTCGGCATTGATGTTGTAGCACATCTGTAGTTTATAGAGGGGCGTAGTCCATTCATCCACTTCTTGCTCCAAGGGGAGGCCAGATGCCTCCTCAAATACTTTTTGTCTCACCATCTATAGTGCTTGATATACAAAAGGAAATTCACTATCAAACAAAAAGGTGGTTATAAAATTCTGGATCATACCTTCCCATTCTGAAGTGACAAGGCACAGCTCTGCTTGAAGCTACTAGTTAATCGGGGTGGTATCCAGCATATTGACGAATTTTTGTACCCATTGTTCTTTAGGAATGTCACTCCAGGCCTCTTCGTAGCTTCGTACATAGTCCTTTGGGCAGCTTCGACCTGTGTATCATGCTTCACAACTTCCTTCTTATGCTGAGAACCGAGTTATCATCAAAGTTCGACATTGTGTCTAGTTTGTAATATTTCTTTTATGTGTCCCCCACCATCTCGTTGGTGTGGCTTTCATGGCCTCATCCATTACCAACAACCTATGTTGTGATGGTACACTTGTCTCAAATTCTAACAAGAAGTTTTCTAAGGGGTTCAGTCCATCAAATGTGGGTAGATTACTCACTATTGTGCCAATCCAACGAACTTCTCTAGTTAGCCTAGCACATCTTCTTGTAGATACTTCGTACATCTGGTTCTGCTAGCTTTCCAGCGCTTCTTCTGAATTGGATGAACATGCGTTGTCACTTCGCCAGCTCAGATTTCCATCAGCTGTAGGGTTGATATAATCCTGTTGTCTAGCCGTTAATTTGTAGATGTTTTCCAATTCAAATGTGTGGTCTTCTTCTCTAATAGGTTTTGTGTATCATGGACCTTCATCTAGATCTAAAGGTGCAATGACCCTAAGGCCAACTTTCTCAAATGTCATGCGTCTTTTCTTTAAATCAACAACAATCGAATTTTCGAAGGCCCAATCAATTCCTAACAACGTAGGGTAAGGGTAGCTATCATCAACAATTTCAATTACCTCAAAATATGCAAAGGTTCTTACCCCATCGATGTCCACTGGGACATGCTCTAATCATCCAAATGGGCTGACAGCTTGCTGATTAGCCATGCAAATCCTGATAGGGGAATATATCAGCTTGGTTTTTCCCATCAATGCCCAAGTCTGCTTCATCATGACATTGACTTCTGACCCTAAATCGAGGACCACATAGTCTATCTCATGCTCTCATATCTGAGCATTCAAGTTTAGTTCTTTATTTGTCCTTATCCTTCTTCCAATTTGGTGCATTGCTCTATTCAATAAGGGGTCTATTTTTCCTAGTTCATACTTCTTGATTAAATCTTGTAATTCTTGTACAACGCCTTTATCTTGAATCAACTTAACACAAGTGTGCAAGAATTCCATGAATTTTCTTACTACTTTCCCTTCTGTTGGTGATGCAGATGGATCAAATGCCCGAGGCATACCATATTATTTGATTTATGGTTTTCTTTTTGATGAATATCCTTGATCTCCTTTGAACTCTTTCCTTTCCTCCTCGAATATATGCCTTTATTTTTTAGCATCGAACGTTGGGGTCTTTTCTGTAGCTTTCCTGACTCCATGGTCATTTTCAGTCCTTCCTTGGGTTGCTCTGTCTTCTCCTGTAGAGATGCCTCCTCAAGTAATAACAACGACTCTAGGGTCTGCTCCACGAGGTTCAACATATATCAGTTGTACTTGTGGGTTCTTATAGGGTCCTCGTTTTCCCTGAAGTTTGGCCAGCAATGCAGGGCATTCTTCTATGACATGCTCGAAGGAGTTACAGTAACTACAGGTTGTGCAGGGATTCTGACAATCCCTTACTAGATGGTCTGGCTATGCGCAATTGTAATAGATTATTTGTCCTTGGCCTCGGCCCATACCTCCTCCTCCTCCTCCTCCTCTGTAGCCACCACGAGAAATGAAGTTTCCTCTCCCAGAGAGTTGTACTGCGAAGTGTTTCCCTCCTGTTTTACTTCGCCTTGAATATTGTATATGTCTCTTGACCTTTCATGCATGATATCTTAAGCTCTACAATCCCGATCATCATGCCCCAATGATTTATAGAATGTACAATACAAGTTTGTGGGTTTCTGGACATACTTCTGCATGTAATAGCACTCATCTGGGCGATGCCTATTTATGCATACCTCATACCATGGTAGGTTAACTTGCTTTAAGGGGCTCGGTGCTCCTGATGCCAAGTACTCATGAAATAAATGGCATTGTTCCTTATCATGGCCTTCAGATCTGCATCTTACACACCAAATATCTTCCCTTTTGTCTTTTCCCTTATATTTATTCATATCCTCGACCTGTAATGACAAACTAGTTAACTGGCTCATGATCTAGCTAATGCCTAAGCTAGATTCTCCCATCAGTGTTGATCCAAGCTTCATGGTGATCTCCAAATCTTCTTCCTGAGACACAATCTTCTGCTGCATTAAAGGGATTCTTATGTGTGGTAACAACATAGCGATAAACCACTCTTTGTTCTGTTCGTTGGGGATCTGGAAAGTTAATCAGCCTGTCAGGGTATTGAATCTCTGGTCGAACTCCCAAACAGGTTCTTCTACCTTTTGTTTAATTTCTTTTAGTTCCGTAGTACATTGTTACTCCGACTTAGGTTTCTTAAACTATGCAATCAGCACATTCTTGATCTCATTCAGGGGATTAGGCTGTGCCAGTCCTTGGACAAGTTTCATGTACCATCTCAGTGCGCGGTCCCTTAGTGTAGTGTTGAACGGGGTTCTCTTGATGGCTTCATCAATGATACTTTTAATATTCCATACGGCCTCACACAAAAACCAATGTTGATCTAGGTCTTCAGATCCATCTCCTCTAAGGATAGGGAGTCTCATTTCATCTACCATAAAGCTGACTAGGGTTCTTGTCTAAATATATGCTAGGCAACTAGTAATAGTACTCTGAAGACTCTGGTGGGTCTGACTATTCTGACTGCTAGGTATTGTTGAGACAACAAGAGGATTAATGTTACTTACTTTAGTAGTTTGTGCAGTTCCTGAGGTTTCTGGCTTGCTTTGGTGCAGTTCTTCATCTTCCCCTTATTCTGTTCTGGTGGGCTCTGGATGCTCTTCGTCGGTTAGATCTACCTCTTCTCCACTATAGAAACCTTCTTCACTGTAGTTTTTCTTAAACAAATTCTCAAGGTGAACTCCATGTAATACTTTCCCACTACATGTATGTCTTGCTTCTGTGTCACTGTCGCTTTCTGAGATCTTGAACATTAGCCTTTTCAGGTCTGATCAATCTATTGTATCTTCAAGATGTGGTTTCCATGCAAGAGCATCTTGATTCTTAGCTTCAAGAAGTGCAAAAATTTTCCTTTGGGTCCCTTGAAAAAGTATCTCTCGGCTTGACTATACGATTATGTTATGTCAACAACAAACTTAGTGATATACCCTCCGATGGTAGTATCAAAATAGTGATCTACTGCTCTGGATACAGCGTTGTCGACTCTCTTGACCTTCTGGATCAATGCTGGTGTCCAAACCACAGGGGGTATAGATATGATTTCAAACTATGTGTCAGCTAACTTAGCCAACCACTCATGTAACTCCTGATTGATTCCTCCAAATAAGATCTCATGAATGTCGGTGAAGATGTATCTTTGTAGCCAATGTTCAGTGCTTATTTTAGGGTTCTTTTTCTGGCCTTCAATGAAGTCCTTCTCTTGATCCTCTACCCACTTCTGAATCTTTGTCTTCGATGGGAACCACCTTGACATTTCGTCAAAAAGATTCTTGTCCCGACAACGGAACCATTTGTTGGCACAAGGGCATACCCAGGGTTTAGCTCCAAGAGCGCACCAACAAGCCCTAGCTACTGGCCCCAAGCCCTAGCTACTGGCCCTTTTGGTAGCACCTGCAAAGCATATGCAATCTCACCTAAAGAAGCTATGAGGGGGTTGTAGGACAAGGATGTCTACAACCAAGGGAATATCAAGTGGTTCTTATTCCAACAACAACATAACATGCATCTATCATTAAACTAGCTAGATCTTTCCTTCACATCTATAGACCTGATCTAACACAACAATGCAAACAATAATACAACATCAACAGAGATCAAAGCATCAATCACACATCCACAAAACAAGGTATACATGGTTCACCCTCTCTCTAGGGCTACGTCCACAGAATTGTACTTATGATTTATTAAGGAAAAGCATACAGTTCTTGTCTGCGCTCTCAACTAGTAGATCTTATTTCTTCTCTCTCTTTCTCTCCCCTTCCTACGCACCCAGCTGTAGGACTTGATCTTCCCACACATCTGAAGATCTTACAATACCAGAAGGCTCTCTCTCTCATCACTTCTCTCCCCCAATACCATAATCTCTCACACAATAATAGAGCTATATCAACAACAATATCATACCAATACTCAATGACCAACCTGACCCAGGTTCTCTTGACCTTTATTTATACATTACAATACCTCACCGATAGCCTTAGGCCGAAACCTAGGTGCCAAAACCCTAAATACAAAAAACCCCAGGTGTCTAAAACCCTAAGTTAACTTGACCCTCTTTTTCCGGGCTTTGCCAGCCTATCTTTCCTTCCTTCTCGCGCGGTGTTCCAAAGCATCCAATAGTGGCTTTTCCCACTTTCTGAGTCATCCTCGATCCCTCTCCCTTGTTGATCTATCATCCTCGATCTCCTCATCCAATGACTTGCTTTTCTGCACTTCACTCCATCTTTTATGTTCTTTTGCTCGCTTCGACCTAGTGACAATCACTGTGTCTCCCATGAAGATCACTTTTTCCCTTTTCTTCCTCGTTCTTCGCTTCCTTACATAACCCAGAGCCAACATTCGTGATTGACCCATACTCAATATTTTCATGTGTGGTTGACCCTTCAAAGGGTTTCTTATGTGAGAAGGTCTTATCAGAGGGGGTTTTGAGACTTATTAGGTGTCTTTCTTAGTGGACCAAAAGGGAAACCCAAGGCATCTTGGGATGAAGGGGAAGATAAAATACATTTCCCTTGAATGGTTTTAATTGAGATATTGGGGCTATGAACTAGAGGTCAAAAATAATTTTGTAGGGGTATCCTAGGGGGACAATATGGGAGATGTGTTTTGTTTAAATCTATCACTATGCTTGTGAGAGTGGGCCAACCCTTTACTTATCCACTTCAATGCACTCACAACCATTAATCGATATTAATATAGACTGGTCACAATAATTACCTTGAATATCAAATTTAACCTATTAATGTGAAGGGATAATCACATCATGAGGTTAGAGGCATTCACACCCTTTCAACAACTATGTTTGTAGCTTTTTGGATGAGGAACTTGTAGCCTTGTGGTTGAGTCATTCCCTTACCAAAAAATTGAAGGTTACTCACACTCATATGAATGAAAGAAATCAAAGTTGTTCCCACGAAAAAAGTTGTAACACTTTGAAAGAATGGTAGATCACAACAATGGAGCACTTGTTTAAAGAAAGACACTTACACCTATTCAAGTAAAGGTAACTCACCCTATTCAAATGAAGGTACATGATACCATATAAATGAAGATAAATGGAAATGTTTAACTCAAAGGGTAGTTCACACTAAATCAAGTTAGTGTGATCACAATGTTTTGAAACAAAGGGTTATCACACTACTCTAGGTGATAGTTTCTCACACCACCCTAAATGAAGGATGATTGCACTTGTTGAAGTCGGGGTACTCATATTAATGCCAAAAAATGGTAACACATACTACTTTAAATGAGTAGGAATCAGACATGATGAAGGGGAGATAGCAAATATTTCACTTGGAGTAATGCAATTTGGTGGGAAGTAGAATAACTAGTAGTATATGTTATAGTCTTAATTTCCACCCTACATGCCAAAATGGAATCCAGCAGAAGATGAAAGTCAAAATACATTTCTTGCTTAGGATTTAGGACTTTTTTTAGGGTATTCATGTGGAATATAGGAGAAAACATGTGATGATAGTCGTTGGTTGTTTATAATGCAACAAGAGATGATCCCTGCAACCTTCTAGATTTGCAAATTTATGAAGAGGTAAGCGAGGGATCATCTCCCACCATGATTTTATAATTATTATGAAGTGGGGTATATTGAAAGGAATTACTTATATCCTCACTGTTGGGTACGGTATATCATCTAGATTTACCACCTAATATATTTAATTTGTCAACCCATGGGCCTGAATGTTTTAGAAGCTACTGTGCACTGTATGTGCAGACTGTGCTTCTTTCAATATTGATCATGTAAGTAAACAATTATTGCATAAAAATAAAGAACAAAAACTAGATTATTGGTGCTTAAACATAAATAATCGTAACATTCAAATGAAGCAGGATAACTGTAAATGAAGCAAAACACACAGATATAACATATTCCACACAAAACCACAACAAAACTATATCATAAGCCGACAACACCTGACCATAAGAGTGGTCCCAACTCCTCGATCAGGGCTGTGGTGAACTAACTGCCACGAAAAATCAGAAACTCAGAAGAAACTCGATTTTCAATAAATAAAACGAGATTACATAGGTTGCAGTCTTGATACAGGAAAACTCCTAGCTAGCTAACTGACTAGATAATCCCTTCTCTATCTCTGTTCGACCTTTTATTCAATTCATGGAGCACAGAGCATCCCAATATTAGGGTAACAACTCTTCCTAAAAATACACAAAGGCTGAACCGATTAACATAACCTAATGTTGGACCATGGAACAGGTCCTCTTTTGCACCTTCAACCCGCGGACTGTGTTGCATCCTTGATCGCATCATCTTGCCAGACTGCATTTACTATGTTCCTGTGAGATTTCAGAGAATAGTGATTTTCTTTGGTAAACCCCCAACCAGTCTATAACATTTTTGAACTAATACACACAATGGCATAATAGAGGTGCATTCTTACCCTTGTGGTTACACACAATAGCTCAAGGAATATAGAAATGGAGGTAAATACAGATTGAAAAAGGTGGTAGAAAACAAGCAATTTCATGGGAAAACATCTCCCCCAAACTTTAGTCATGTGCACGTCCTTGTGCAGGCCGTCGCTTTCACAGATAGGGGTTGGAACCTTGATATTGGGCCTGAAGTTCTGCTATGTCATATGCCTCCGCCATATCTATCCCTGGAAACTTATATCCCCCAATCAATATTATATCCTTCCACCATTCTCTCTGGACCTCATAATCAGGTTGTTATTGATCAAGTGGAAGCCGGATGATGGGGAATGAAAATCTCAAACCTAGCCATCGAACCCCACAAAACCTCGTACATGCTATATACCTAGATATTCTTTCCATGGCTCTGTGAAAATTGGGAGACCCAAATGCTTCCCATTCCCTAACAGCAGGTGTTGATAAGGCCCATCTCTAGTCACAGTTTTCAATTGCCTCTTCCTTGCAATAGGTCAACTTTTTTATGCAAAGCTCAACACACCATTGATGTGTAGTTTCCATATTTTGTGGCCAATTGGGAATCCGTCTGAAATAGTTATGTTTGTTGATGATCTGATCAACTTGAAATTTATCCATTCTAACCTGAAGGGGTATGTGTACCTGATTTTCCTCGAAAGAATCAAGTGCCTTCTTCCACTTCACCTGGTTAATGGTGTAGGAAAGAAAGGCCCTCAATTGGACATCTCCCACATAAGGAACTGAATTGAATTTTTTATCGTCTCTTAGCAGGTATTTGTGAATGTTCAATTCACACATGAGATGTTGTTTGAGGATGTTATAACTTTTCAAGGTCCTAAGAAACTGCATGGGGTCTTTAATATTATAAACCATCTCCTGGTGAATACATTCTAGATAGAAAAATAAATATTGTTCATGAAGGAACAATGCATAGCTGAGAGAAGGGGAGTAACACGTTACTACCTGCCGAGTGATATCATACATCTCCTGTTTGTCATCTCTTAACCTCTGTATCTGTGCCTCCGGCTCTATAATATTTTCCTTCTGTTTCTCTCCCTTGTTCTTCTCTTCTTCCAACTTTTCCTTATAGTTACCAATGACTCTAGCATCCTGCTCCCTTATGTCTTTCAAATTCCTTAGGTGCATTGAAGAAGGGACAACCTTTTTCTGAAACTGGGCTACAACTTTCTTCCACTTTTGTATCTCGAATTTCAACAAAAATACTTGAGCTTTAGTTGTATATGTCATTGGCTCAGCTTAAGTAGATGTTGTTACTGTGGAAGTGCGCAAAATAGGATCAATCTGAGTGGATGTTGGTACTATAGAGGTGTGCAATATAGGCTCGGTCTGAGTAGCTATTGTATGCAACACCAACTCAGTTTGAGTAGTTGTTGTTACTCTGGGAGTATCGATAGTTTGAGTAGTTGTTGATACTGTGGGAGTATCGACAGTTTGGGTAGCTGTCAAAATAATCTCCTTGACATTTCTCCTCACTGGTTCCTTGGCAATTCTTTTGTATCTTCGTGCTTGTTTCTTTAGGTGGAGCACCTGCTTCTTTAGCTTGGCATTCTAAATCCTCAATTACAAACTTTCTCTAAAGGCTATCCTATAACGGTCCTAAATAGGGGTTCTTCTCCTTGAACAAAATTCGACAAATTCCTGTTGGACAAGAATTTCTTCAGCTCATCCCCTAGGAGGAACCTCATTCTGAGCTTCATTGCATGTAGCCTCTATGTCTGGCTCTTGTTTAACTCACACTTCTCTTGGAGTAGCAACAACCAAATCTGGTTTTGGTTTTTCAAGAGAAACATGCTCTAACCCTGGTTCTTGTGTAACAACATCAGTCATTTCTTGCTCACAAACTAGAGGAGTAGCTGCTATGTCTTCAAAAATAGGGTTTTCAGGAACGACTTGTTCTGACGTTGGTTTTTTTGTTACAGCGTCAGTCATTACCTTCTCACCGATGGGAGGAGTAGCTGCACCATCTTCACAGATAGGAAATTCAGAAATTTCTGGCTCTGGTTCTTGTGTAACAACATTAGCTACCTCTTGTTCATAGATTGGAGGAGTAGCAACATTCCTCTCTTGCTCGTCAGACGAAGGGGTATCAACATCCATCTCATGATCATATGTGGGTGGAATAGAAACGTCTCTTTCTTGTTCATCTGCTGAGGGAGTAGCAACATCTCTTTCTATTTCATCTGCTGAGGGAGTAGCAACATCTCTTTCTTATTTAGGAAAAGGGTTTGGAGGAAAAGAACCCTTTGCTTCCTCTTCTTCTGAATCTAGGTTAATGACCTGCCTCATTCCCCCAACTTCTCTAACTTCCACTGATGGTTTCCCTGTTTCCTCATTTTCGTCCGATGCTAATTCCTGTGTATCAACACCCGTTCTCTGCCCTTCTACAATAGTTTCAACAACCTCTGCTAACCTGGTCAGCCCATCTCTCTCTGCTAGGGTTTATGCTACTTTTGGGATAAGTTCTACCAATTCCACTTCCGAGAGTCTTATGAACTGCAGCCAACTCACATGGATTTTCTCTAGTGCATGCATGACTAGTATCTTAACAAGGCCATGATTTGTTAGGGTTTTGAGTGGTTGGCGTGAGCGCTGAGTTGCGTGCACCATACGGTAAACGTTATTCCACAGAAAATAGGGCATGTTTATGCATTGTTGGAAACGCAGAGATGTGAGCAATTTGAGATGTTATTTGTAAATGGTAGAGGGGAAGCCTTCACATGTCACATACCTTATGATGAAAAATGCTACCTCGACCCATGGAGGCGGCAGAGAAGTCCGTTCATATCCTTTCCCTTTCTGCTTTACTTCTTTGCCTTCACACAAAAACAAATTTGGAAATTATGGGAGTGGTGTTTTCTAGAAAAACCATCACTGAATGGATATTGGCAACCCACTATTTGCTGCAATGGTTTCCTCCGTGACTCTGATTTTTAATCCGTGGAATATGGAGGACTGGCCATCCAAATTTTGGGCGATTCTACTGTAATGTCTGCATCGAATCCCTATAACCTCTCGAAATACACGTCCCAACCTGCATTCTGGAAATTTTTCCAGACTTCCATATTTCGAAGGACATGTGTAGTATTTTTTGGCTCATACCTTACTGATCCACCATCCATTATGTTCTGTCGACTGTGCCTGCTCGAGGCATACCGACGACCAGATCAGGAGAAACAGTAGGAATTTTTTTTTGCTGAAAATGTGTTGTGGAAAGAGTCATGGATTTTTTATTTTATTTTTAATTAAATGATGTGGCAGGTAAGTAATGATGACGATATGATAGAGAATTTAATATCTTGGTGGATGATTAACGGTTTGGCAGGTGTGTCCAATCCCTATGCGTAGAATGGCATTGGAAAGTTTTAACTAATGATTGTGAAATCGTGTGATTAAAGAGGGTAATGATGACTCTTTTGGAGAAGACATAAAGTCTCCCCCAAAATTAAAGTTAAGACCATCCTCATGCACAAATGCCTATGTCATGTGTAATATACCCAAATCCGTTAAAGTTGGTTGAGTACGTACCTGGTGACTCACCTATTATGGAGAAGCATCATCGCAGGAATAACGTCGTCTACAGTCGCAGAATATGACAGCGTCGATTCTAGTGGCAACATCGAAAGTGGTGGCAGCTGAAATATCGGTATCCCTATTGGTGGGAGTGTATATGAGTAACTGCAACCATAGTAGTAGCGGTAGAAGTAGCAGAAACCAGAGAGTAGTGGCGACTGGAGTAGCGGCAACCAAAGAGTAGTGACGACTGGAGTGGCAGCACCTCGAAGTAATGACATCTAGTACAACAACGATTTTAAAGTAACGACACCTAGAGTAATAGTGACTGGAGTAGCAGCAACAACAGTAAAGACATCTCGTACAATGGTGATTTTGAAGTAACAACACCCGGAGTAGCGACAACTAGAGTAGCGGCAACAGGACTAGCAATAGCTGTAGTAACGACATCTCATACAGTGACGATTTTGAAGTAATGAAACCCAGAGTAGTGGCAACAAGAGTAGCGGCAGCTATAGTGACGGCATCTTGTACAAGGACGGTTTTGAAGTAACGACACCAGAGTAGCGGCAACCGAAGTAGCGGTAACAAGAGTAGCGGTAATTGCAGTAATGGCATCTCGTACAATGATGATTTTGAAGTAATGACACCGAAGTACCAAATTCGGTCCACTTGTCGATCTAGTGGTAGTTGGTGAACCAATCACACATTTTCCCCATTGTCAAATTGGCAATATGGAATTTTATCTCAATTGTGTGAATATTTATGCTTACTTTGATTTCATTGACATAGTAGATGACAAATATCCATACCTAGTATTGTAATGGATTGATTGGGAATTTGATAATGATTTCATTTGTTATGAAGGGTTATTGGATGGTATATCCATTGGATCTAATGTAGGGAAATATATTTGTTAAATATATAGAAGAAGTATTGGATGACTAGGAGATTTGGAAGACTACATTATTCTCACCATAGGATAGTTGGAAGACTACATTAATCCAACTGCTAGTGGAAAGTTGAGTTGGAGAATAGTATTCTCCTATGTCATTTATTCTAAAGTGTCCATTACTTTTGGGCCGCCTACGGAGTATGAGAATTAATTGATACAAATATGCACACTACCAAATTCCATTAAGTGGATTCATGTAGAGATTAAAGATCCACTGGTGTTTAACGGCACAACTAATGCCACAAAGTTTATGGAACACATAACTTAACACATCATGTTTGAATAGAGGGTATAAACATTGG
>JASDQU011246752.1:12182-27117 GCA_032191745.1 Picea mariana | reverse complement strand
TGTGTGTATGCAGCAAACAATAGAAAGAGATAACCATGGAAAATACCTCAACCATATGCAATAAGATAGACAAGCCAAAACATCTCAATTCTTCTTTATTCATAAAATAGAGAAACCTGCTACAATGAAGATGCCGATCTAGAATGCTCAACAGATGGCCAAGAAGATAGACAATAGATAAGAGCTTCTACAAAATGCCCCTGCTAATACAAAATAATGCCTCCAAAGGCTGAATAACAAATGAAGATCAATGCAAGCAGAACTGAATGCCAAACTCTCCAGCTGAAGAATGTCATGCTCCAATAGAAGGCTGAAACCCTCAATAACTCGGCCCTGTTGCCAAAAGTGTCCAATCACCCTAATAAATATGCCAACTGATAGATCGGGTGATGGTAAGAATAACCCAGGTGCCTGAATCTCCAAGATCCCTCTCAATCTTCATAGATCTGAGTTTCCCACTGAATGGCGTGCCCCACTGGATGACTAAAACCCTAGCTGGTTCGGCCCTGATGAAGGTGGCCTCCAAATTCTCTGAACCTCTCCAAGAATATAGATCAGGCGATGGTAAGAATAACCCAGGTTCCTGAATCTCCAAGATCCCTCTCAATCTCCGTAGATCTGAATTTCCCACTGAATGGGGTGCCCCACTAGATGACTGAAACCCTAGCTGGTTTGGACCTGATGAAGGAGGCCTCCAAATGCTTTGAAACTCACCAATAATATAGATCGGGCTATGAGAACCCTGTGGGAGAATTTTTTGACTCAGATCTCAAGCGGATCTCCCTAGATCTCAGTTTTACTAAATCACAGGACGAACTGGTGCACCCTCTCTCTATTTGCACATGAAACTGATGTAGAGTCCTCCTGAAACTGAGTATATATGGAACTAGAATGGTGTGGGAGAGTATTGCATCTCCGAAACCAAGCTTGGGACAAGATAGGTGGAATCTTTCACCATCGAATCGTTTTCTAGGGTTTGTTATGTCAAAACCCTCAAAACCCCCAATATTGGGCTCACTAGCTAGAAGCCAGAAATCAAAATAAGATCATTCATGANTTTTTGGCTCACCTTGTCCCTCCAAAGTGACTTTCATTTTATTAATATTTAATTAATTAATTAAATCACTTTAATTAATTAATTAACCTTTTTACCTTTGAAAAGATCCTTATCTCTCCTTGTGGCTTCCCTAGCCAGTGAAAGTCACTTCTAGCCATTCCATCCTATAGTGTTTCTCCTCTCAATTCTAATGAGCTATTACACTGAGAGGTTCCTCCAAGTAATGTGCCCAAAATGACCTCTTCAGTGAATTCCATTGACTTATAGCTCAAAATAGTCAAAATCATGGAAATCGTCGGAATGCAACAAAACCAAATCCAATCTGTGTATAATGGATCATAATGATGGAATATGATTATCAATGCAATATGGACCCCACAATGCATCTCAAATACCCTTTTACTCACTCTAGCACCCATCTGGCTACTCTGGTCATCATAAATCTCTGCCCTGTGACGATGTCCCAAAGTGGGGATATTACAATGTTTGACCTCCTTTTTGGACTTCGACAGGTTGTTGAAGGTGGAGCACAAGTCGAAGAGGAGATCACGGGATCTCAGCCCCTTTTTAGGGATTTTTGGGTTTTGGGATTATGTAACGGGTATGGGGATGTCGGGCCATGGGTTTACCCATGTTTAGCTCATTTTTGTAATGTATAAATAGAAATATAGGTAATGTAGGAAGTAGTTTGATCTATGTGATCAAAGAGAGGCTAGACACTATGTTAAGTGCAACTTGTAAGTGCTTTATGCATGCTTTGTTGAGAACTTGCAGAGCTAAGTGCAAGTGATTGTAAGAGACTGTGAAGAGGCTTTGTGATGTAACTCAGGGAAGGAGGATCTAACAAAGTGCGCAGATATCCTATCCTCTATAGAATAAGATATCATGGATCTGTGCATGTAGAATATTGACATAAGGAAATAAAGAAGAAGAGTTGGTGGACGTAGCGCCAAGGAGGGGGTGAACCACGTATATCCTGCGCTGTGGTTACTTTGTGATTTATGGTTGTTCTCTTGTTTATATGATTAAATTATTAGTGTGATGATGTATCTTAGATGAATATGATATAATAGCTTAGTGCTGAATAATGTGAATGAATGCTAGATCTGACCTATGTTGATGTGCTTAGTGCTTGATTATATTTGATATGTGTGAATACTGCACCGTTCTGTTATTAGGGTTTATTTGTGTTGTAAGCTAAAGGTGAATATTGATGAACTGTAACTGCTAAGTTCTTTGTTAAAGTGTTACAATCACAGATCTGTGTCCTAGATAAGGTTGTAGACATCAGAGTCCTACAACCACCCCTGCCTCTACCTTGGGTGAGACTTCAGTTGCTTCACACGTGTTGCCTAAAGGGCCAGTAGTTAAGGTTTTGTTGGTGTGCTGTTGTAGCGTTGAACCTTGGGTTTGCTCCTGTGGCAACATAAGGATATTTGAAACTTTCAACCAAGGAGTATTCAAAAGTTTCTCGAATGTTTTCTCTGTCTTTTCACAATTTGAAGAAGATAATTCAAGCTAATTTCAAGGAGGAATATCATGAGAGAATTTGTGTAATTATAGAAAATTGGTTGAGAGAAAAGTGGAGAGGATTTGAAGGGATAAGTATTTTGTAATTGTATTTATGAGTTGCTTATCTTCTTTTCAAAGAACTCATGTATAAATAAGAGGGTTCTCTCCTCATTTTGGAGGAGGAGAGGAAGAGAGGAAGAGAGAAAGTGAAGAAGCACATAGTTAGTCTTTGATTTTGAGATAATGAGTTAGTCATGGATTTCATCATGTTGTAATAGAGTTTTAGATTGATTTCTCCATAATAGATTTCTTATTTTGAGTTGTTAATATAGATTTTATGTGAGCTCACATATGTTTTTCATTTGTTATTTATGTTATAGATGATCTTTCCTTTGTCTATTCACATGCTTTCTCAACTAGGTTTAGTTTATGAAATTTCACTTTTTCGTTTATTTCATGCAATTCAATTTCATGCTTCCTCAATTAGGTTTAATATTATGCAATTTCAAGCTTTTGTTTATGTCATGCAATTCGATTTCATGCTTTCTCAATCAGGTGTAATTTATGCAATTTCATGATTTCGTTTATTTTATGCAATTCAATTTCAATCGTGTGTTTCTTTCTCATTAGATTAGGGTATCTTTATTTCATCGTACATATATTATTCTTGCACCTCATAAGATTACAAAATCCCTGGGTTGATAATTTACGTCGAATTTATTAACATATAAATAACTCGACAATTTCTTCCTCCTTTTGGGAAATTTTGAAGAGTTCCTCTCTCTGATCTCTTGTTATGCAATAGTCTTGATAATTTTCCAACAACATCTGTTTCATATATCCTAGGAAGTTACTGAATCAATACGGAGACTCATAAACCATCTCAGCGCAACCCCCTTCAAAGTGGTTGGGAACAACTTATTCTTCTGAGATTATGAAGTATAGTCATAACTTCAGCATAGAACATCGAATTCAAATAAGAAGGTATCTAAGTCTTTGCTTGTTAGGCCATGAAAGTTTGGAAGTTCATATAGGGGAATGTTTTTCATTGGTGACTATCCTAGAATATCCCTGATGGGGAATTCAAAAGTGGAAACAATGTCATCTGCATTTATGTTTTCATGTGTTTATTCCACAAAATGCAAAGTCTTTGCTAATCTAGTCTGGGGATATCTTCTAGTTGTGGGGAATTTTCTAGTGGTTTCTCTAAATTCCCTACAACACTCTCTTGATCTAGAAGAGGGTTAGCGATAGGAGCGTCAATGGGATGATCAACCTCCGACATTTAGTCTTGATTTTTATCGTCAATGGCCTCTATCCCTTCTATCATATCTTGATATTCAAATTTTGTTTCTGCTGTAGATGAACCAACACAAGTAGAAGACTGGAGATCAACTCTTTTTCTTGGCCTAGTATTTTAACAACTTACTAGCAGGAAAACCCCCCCTTTAACTACACTAGGGTTCAAGATGTAGACAGAGCAAATAACTGTCTAAAAGTCAATAAATTATTTATACTACCCGAAACATACCAAAACCAATGTAAAGAAAGAAAATAAGAGAAGAGATTGGATAACTATACCTTTGATCCCATGTCTGGTGATGATCTTGTCAAGCTTGGAAGTTCCACTGACTGGACGTCTCCTCCCAAGGTTGAACTGCATCCAAATATAGGGAAACAAAGAACTACAAGCATGATATTCTATCAATAATTTGGGGTTAGATATAAAATGTTAAGTATAAATAAAAAATAATCAAAACACCATCATTTGGGACAAGAAAATGCAATTCTTTTATTCATCATACAAAGATTGTACCTTACAATCTGTGTCGGCCACTGTTCTGCAAACCTGGTCCAAGCTCCTCTTTACCATCCTCCAAGAGGACCTTGAATAGAATTATTCTCTCAACCTTCCGATCACCTCAATGTAAAGGGAATGGATTTAATGGAGGAAGAAGGGGCTGATGAGGGAATGTCGAGGCAATATCTCACAAAAGGAAACAATATCTTGGGCAAGGAGGGGAAGTGAAATTGGGTAGATTTTCACCGTTCTTATGCTTAGATGTGAAATGAGACCCCAACACCTCCTTTTAAATGTGATGCAAGAGAATCGTAATCACGCGCAAGCGGAGGATAGTTGGATATGCACCAATGCATATTTTAGATATATTTTGAATTTGAAAAGATGAGACATCAATGTAATATCTAGAAAAGATATGTTTGCATTTATGGTTTGGGTATTGTAAAAAAAATATTGAGCATTGCTATCATCTTTCGGTTGTATTCCATTTAATTTAATAAATGTAAAGTATATATATGATTTAATTCGATTAGATAGCTTGAGTAGTAGGAGGGAAAACTCTAGAAATCTCCCTCGTATGTATTGTATTGGATCATTACTCTCAATTGTAAGAGTAGAGAAGGCGAATAAGAGATTAGAGAACAAAAAACATTGTATAAATTGTATAAGAAGATATCTGTTGCTATAGAACCCATGTACAAGAACACTTGAGTTAATATAAGAATGCTTTGACTCAATTTCATGGTGTACTGATGGTTATTGTTTTCATCTATTGAATGGTATGTTTACAGTTTTCTTATATGCTCTGTTATGCATTTGTTTCAATGCTTTGTGTGTATGATTTCATGTTGAATGTATGAAGTCTTTGAGAGGGAGAGTATGAGTTTCAATTGTTTCTCTTCTTGATAATTCCTACAAGGAGTGCAGTGAAGGTCTGCAAGGAGTGTGTCGACAAGATTATGAGTCTTATCTCAAAAAAATCAAGAGAGATACCACTATTTTCATACCAACAGAAGTGCATGTATAACACAGAGCCATGCAAGGTGTGTGCAGGCCAATTGAAGTCTTAGAATTCACCAACCAGGTGAGTGGTTGAAGAATTTTTGTCATAAGGAGTGCGTAGAGTTGGGAGATTTTAGATAATAAGAGATTCTCGTGAGGATGCAAGGGGTGCGAGCAAGAATCCATTGGAATCCTTGAGTTTGCATCAAGAACCAAGCTCAGAAAGGATAGAGGATTCAAAGAGTTCGAAGGGAAGATGAGGGTCGAAGTAGTTTCGCAGAAGGGAATCTCAGAAGGAAGGGCGCCAAGTCATTTGGCAAGGAGTTATCAAGAAATTGAATGGATGATTGAAATTCTCAGAGGGAGAACTATCAATTTTCCATGGACCATTAGATCTAGTGAATTAGCGGAGAAGGTAAGGTTGAGTGTATTTAAACACTCGTAATCTCAAGAGGAATAGTTTCCACTATATCTGGATCAACGGGAGCCTTTGATCTTATGGTTTTGAATTTTGGCATTTCGGGAGTCAGAGTGTGGAGAAAGTCATGACTTGGAGATATTGAGTTGCAAAATCCCGAAACGTGAAATTCTGACACAATATGAACCATCGGATTGTTGAAGGTTTAGGGCCATAGATCTGTGGAGAGGAAGTCATGAGTTCAGACTTCGGGAGACAGGAGGAGAGTCACATCGTGAACTCGTAAGTTGCAAAATATTGACGCGCTCAGAGGTGGGCCCCAGAACGTGACTGGAGTTCATATGGTTGAGGCATAAGGGATGAGTTGGTTTACCCATTATCTCTTTTTGGCGTTTCAGGAATTGAAGGAGTTAGAGGGAATTACAATAGAAATAGCGAAGTCGTGAAACCCAAAACACATTTTTTGGTAAAGGTTGTGGTCATGCCGGGTCGTCACGTGGAGCGGAGGTTTGCACCTAGTTCTTGTCCATGCAGTTGTAACTTCAGGAAAGGACCTGTGGTTATACATGTTGGACATTTCAACTGGGAATCAAGGAGCCATTTCAACTCAAAGGAAGAAGAATATCCAAGACCAGGAGGTCACATAGAACCTGCTGAGGTAGGGGTGTTGCATGAGGTGGTATCAGAGCTTACAATCATTGTTTTCTGTAAGCAAGAGAAGACAGTTCAAGAAAGTTGTAATTCAAATTTGCACGAAAATATTGAAATAATGCCACCGAGAAGACATCAAGAGAGACCCATGCCAGATCCAGCCATGGAAAGGGAAATGAGAGAACTTCATGCTCGATTGGATGCTATGGAGACAACACAGAGACGGACAACTGATACTGGAGATATGAGTGAGGCCGAAAGAGAAAATGAAGCTGGAGCCAAAGAAGAAGTTGTAGCCAAAGATGTTGTAGAGGAATTTCTATTCAAAGCTGTTGCGAGAATAGGGGCTAGAGAAAAAATGGACATCCCGATGAATGAAGGAAACTTAGACATTGAGGAGCTACTAGATTGGTTTAGAGCCATGGATAAATACTTTGACTATGAGGATATCAAAGATGATAAGAAAGTAAAACATGCTGTCACTATATTGAAAGGGCATGCAACACTGTGGTGGGATGAATTGCAGGATGACAGGTGTTGCAAAGGCAAACAAAGAATCAAAATTTAGGACATGATGGTCACCAATATGAAAGACAATTTTATACCCAAAGATTACCAAATTAATCTGTTTCGAAGAATGTAGAATTTGAGACAAAAAGGGATGATAGTGAAGGAATACACTAAGGAGTTTTACAGACTCAACATTAGGGAAAGTCTTCATGAGAGTGATGATGGAAAGGTCACTAGATATATGAATGGCTTGAGATATGAAATTCAAGATGAAATGAGCATGGTAACAATCAGGAATGTGGAAGATTCTTATCAAATTGCTTCAAAGGAAGAAGTAAAATTGGCCTGAAAGCAAGGTCAAAGGGGCATAGGTGGAATTCAGAGAAGAGGCAAAGAAATTGCCCAGGAAAGAGTACAGAAGCCTAAGGATGAAGAAAATAAACCTCATACTCACCCAGAAAGGGGAGGAAGTTCACATGGAAGACAATATGCCGACAGGAACACTTTTCCTTGAGCTAGAGGAGGAGGAAGAGGAAGAGGCAGAGGCGGTGAAATAAAGTGTTTTGTCTGTGGAAAGATAGGACACAAATATTTAGAATGTTCCGATAGAAAAATATATGGAGGAGGAAAAGCTCACATTTTAGAAGCGCAAAGGTGAAATGTTAAGGCAAAAGATGTAGAAGGTGGAATATCCTTAATGATGAGGAAAATTCTCTTGAAGCTAGAGAAAGAGATAGAGAATCCAATCCAAAGGAACAACTTGTTCAGAACTGTTTGCAAGACCAAGGATAGGGTATGCAAGGTGATAGTGGACAATGGAAGAACAGATAATCTAGTATCCACAGAAATGCTGGAGAAGTTGGAATTGGAAATAGTTGCACATCCGAGCCCATACAAGGTTTCGTGATTGCAAAAAGGACATAAAGTAACACTCAGTAGGCAATGTTTAGTTGAATTTAAGATAGGGGGATATAGAGATGAGATCTTATGTGATTTTATTCCCATGGATTTCTGTCATCTTTTTTTAGGGAGACTGTGGAAATATGACAAAAATGTTGTTCATGATTGGTGGAAGAACACATACACATTGGAAAAGAATGGCAGGACGCATATGTTGCTGCCAATTGAAGACAAGAAGGTGAAAGAAGAAACAATCAACACTATACTTCTCATGAGTGGGAAGGAACTTATAGATGAAGTCAAGAAATATCAAACAATGTAGTTTTTTGTGGTGAGGAAACCTAGAGTCATATTGACCAGTAATTCAATGGATGACTTATTTGAGGAAATTCATGGAATGCTGGAGAATTTCACTGATATATTGGTGTTGGCACAAGGGAAAACCCAAGGTTTAGATCTAACAATGCACCAACAAGCCCTAAATGCGGTCCCTTTCAGAAACACCTACGAATAATATGTAGTCTCACCCGAAGTAGCTATAGAGGGTTGCAGGACGCAGGTGTCTACAACCAGAGGAAATGCAGAGTGGATTCATAGCAACAACTCACAACTACCTAGTTATTCTTTACCTTCCTTAAACCTACTTCGCAAGTTATATTTTATATCTCACACAATATCACAATAGCAACATATCAAATGAATAAGAACACAAAATAAATCACACATAACACAAGATATACGTGGTTCACCCCCACCCCGAGGTTATGTCCACATAACTGTTCTTTATAAGATATTAAGATGAAAGCATACAGTTCTTATCTATGATCTTAGATAGCATATCTTCTCTCTTCTCTCTCTGTATTCCCTCATTGCACACCCAGTTGCAGTGTTTATCTTCGCACCCAACTGAATATCTTACAATACCAAAGGGCTCTCACACTCAACACTTCTCTCTCACACAACAAAAATCACTCAATAGTAACTATGAACTCTCAACGAACAACGAACCTTTTATTACTCCTCTCAATATTTATTTATACATTACAATTGCTCATCAACTTCCTTAGGTTGAGACCTAAGTGTCAAAACCCTAGATACAAAAACCCTAGGTGTCTAAAACCCTAGGTCAACTTGGCCCGCATTTTTAGGGCTTCGCTAGCCTGTCTTCCCTTCCTTCTCATGAGGTGCTCCAAAACATCCAATGATGGATTTTTCTGCCTACTAAGTTGTCCACGATTTGTCTTCCTTGTTGATATTTCATTCTCGATCTCCTCGTCTAACGACTTGCTTTCTCTTACTTCGCATCATATTTTCTTCTCTTTTACTCACTTTGACCCATTATTAGTTGATTTTTCTTCCGCATAGTTCACATTTTTCCTTTTCTTCCTTGATATTTGCTTGCTTCCATAACCAAGGGCCAACAGGCCCCCAACACTCACCTGTGACTCATCCGAAGGCACTTCAGTTCTGAACTTTCTGTTTCATTTCAACTTCATATTGCGCAGGGTAGTCGATGCTTGCTGCTCCATCCTTCCCTTCTGTGTGTATACTATGTTTGCTGTGTCTAGTACCCAGCTTGAACTGCACCTGGTACTTAGACCCTTTTCCTTATACTTTTAGTGAGATTTGTGGGGAAACTAGTCGTCATAATACAATTTCAACCGACTTCCATTCACCAAACCTTCCTTCCATTCTCTAGTCAAAGTTGTCAACTACGCAACTCCTCCTTTTGTAATATAGACAAACTCATATGGCCCAAGCCAATGTGTCTTGAACTTTCCGGGATGCTTCATGAATTTTCTGTCATATACCAATACCAGATCTCCTTGCTTGAAGGCTTTCTTCTTGATGTGCCTATCATGGTAGGCCTTTTCTCTTTCTTTCTGAACCTGCTAGTGAAATCCTGCAATAAATCTGTCTTCTTCCAGCTCGACCAACAATGCAAGCCTCTTTTTCACAATGCCAGTGTCATCCATATCTGTAAAGGTTGCAATTATCAGACTAGGAACCAAATATTCCATGGGTACAATTGCTTCTAGACCATAGACCAATTTAAAGGGGGTTTGCATGGTCAGTTTCTTGCAAGTGGTTCTACAGGCCCATAATACTGCTGGTACTCTCAAATCCCAGTCATCCCTATTCACACTGCATATCTTCATCAACATTGTCTCCAAGATCTTATTGAATGCTTCAACTATCCCATTTTCTTGTGGATGATATGGCATGCTTTTCTAATGGTGAACTTCAAATTCCTGAGTCAAAGATTCAATAGTATTGTTAATAAAATGTGTGCCTTTATCACTCATAAGGATCTTTGGGCATCCAAACCTAGTTATGATATCATCAAATATGAAGCGCGCAGCTGTAGTTTCACTACATTCCTTAACTTCTCTTGCTTCTGCCCATCTGGTCAAATACTATGTCGCAATGATTATGTATCTAGCTCCTGCGTGCTTCCTTGGTGGGTTGATAGGTCCCACAAAGTCAATGGACCATTTCTCAAATTCCTGTAAGGTCAACTGAGGTACTAAAGGAATTTCATCTCTTCTAGATGATTTCCCAACTATTTGACATACATCACAGGTCTTATAGTATTCTTTAGCATCTTTTTGTAGAGTAGGCCACCAAAGGCCAGCCCTAAGAATCTTATGCGATGTTGCTTTCCCTTCATAGTGTCCTCCTGCGATGCCTTCATGTGCTTCTGTGAGGATCAATGGTCTCTCTACTTCCATAACACACCTCCTCGATATCTCATTAGGTCCCATCTTGTATACCTGTTCAGATATAAGTGAAAAATCTGCAGCGCGCACTACCTACTGTTTCTTGTGAATAATTGTGTAGTCACTAGGTGACATTCTTGTTGACATGAAATGAACTATCTCCTTGAAGTGATCATCAGCCTTCATTATGGCCAACAACTATGCATTCGACGATGTATCCTCCAAACTAGTAGGCTCTTCTCCATGTTCTAACCTTGACAAGTGGTCATGACCTTTTTTCATTCTTTCTGGATTAACCACTAACTCGAAATCATATTCCTAGAATAGCATAAGTCATTTGCATATTCTCCCCCCCAACAATGGATTTTTGACTAGGTATTTTAGCACGAAGTGATTAGTAAACATTTTAAAGTGTCCTCCCAACAAGTAGTGGAAGAACCTCCACAACACATACACTATGGCTAATCCTTCTCTCTCAGTGGTGGTGTAATTAATCTCGACTGTTGATAGCTTCCTGCTAGAAAAGGATAATAGGTGGTCAAGGTATCCATCTCCTGGTTGTGATAACACTGCTCCTAATGCAATAAAAGATGCATCAACATGTACATGAAATTCCTTTCTCCAATCTAGGAAAACCAGAATGGGCGTAGTAACCATTTTATGTTTCAGTGTGTCGAAGCTCTGCTGGCATTCTTCTGTCCAATGAATTTGACAATCTTTATTTAAACGTTTCTCCATGGGTGCTGTGATTTGTGCATAGCCTTCAATGAACTTCCTGTAGTATCCAGTGTGTCCCAGTGCAGTGCACAACTATTTGACTGAAGTAGGAGGGGGTAGATCAACTATAATGGCAATCTTGGATGGATCTACCAGCAATCCTTGCTTACACTCGATATGCCCTAGAAACACTCTGAAGGGTGAAAAGAAGATGCACTTCTTTAGGTTCAAGGAAATATGACACTGCCTGCACTTATCCAACATCAGTCTTAAACATTGAATATGATTTTGTAATAAGCTAAAAATAGTGCAATCATCAAAATATGCTTCCAGGACTTTATGTAAAAACTCCTTGAACGCTTCGAACACCACCTTGGAAAACATGGCTGGTGCATTCTTCAATCCAAATGACATCACTGTATATTGGCAGGATCCCCATTCTATTGCAAATTTGGTCTTGTGGCAATCTTCCTTGGCAATATGGATCTGATGGTATCTTGAGAATCCATCTATAAAAGAATATACGTCATGTCCTCCTACATTTTCTAACACTTCATCAGTGAATGGTGTAAGGAATGGGTCATGCAAATATACATTGTTCAACTTCCTAAGATCTACACAGATCTCGATTTCTCCTGTCTTCTTATCTTGTACTACCATAGGGCTAATCCACTCCAACTCTTCAATAGGTTCTACGATTCCTGCTTCTAACATTATGTCATGCTCAATATTCACTTTCTCCTTATATTTAGGGTTAAATCTGTAAGGTCTCCGTTTGAATGGCCTTGCATTTGGTTTCAAAGGGATCTTCATCTCTACCATGGTCCCTTTAATGCCCTTCATATTAGTGAACTTGGTTGGAAACAAGTCCTGATATTCATGCAGTAATTCTATGATCTTGTCAATAGTGGAAACATCCCAATAATCTCCAATATTTGCAAGTTTTTGTGTCTGCTCTATTCCAATGTTTATTTTTTTGATCTTGATCGATTGTCCAACAAAAGGTAGTTCGATTTCTGGTCCTTCTACATGTCTTTGGCCTTCTGTTTTTGCAATGTTCACATTCCTAGGATCATCATCTTCATCAACATTGATATTGTAACAACTTTGCAATTTTTGAAGAGGCGCAGTCCATTGGTCCTCTTCTTGCTACCAAGGGAGGCTAGGTGCCTCCTCAAATACTTTTTGTCTTACAATATGTAATGCTTGATCCACTGTAGGATATTGGATTTCAAACAAAAAGTTAGTTACAAAGTTTTGGGTCATACCTTCCCAATCTGCAGTGATGAGGCATAGTTCTGCTTGAAGATACCATTTGATGGGAGTTGTGTCCAGTGTGTTAATGAATTTGTGTACCCACTGTTCTTGAGGAATGCTACTCCAGGCTTCCTCGCAACTTAGAACATGGTCCTTTAGAAAACTTCGACTTGTGTATATAACTTCACAACCTTCTACTTGCTCTGAACATCGCATTGTCATCAAGGTGAAACATTGTACCTAGTCTGTAATGTTGTTTTTGTGTGTCCCCCACCATCTTGTTGAAGTTTCTTTCAGGGCCTCATCCATTGCCAAAAATATTTGTTGTGTTGGTACAATTTCTTCAAAGTCCAACAAGAATGCTTCTAAATGATTCAGATTGTCAAAGGTGGGCAAGTTACTTATTGTTGTGTCGATCCAACAAACTTCTCTAGTAATCTAGCACATATCCTTGTAGATACTTCGTACATTTTGTTATTCCATTTCTCCAGTACTTATTTTGAATATGATTAACATGCATTGTCACTTCTCTAGCTTAGGTTCCCATATGCCATAGGATTAATGTAATCATGTTGTCTGGCTGTTAATTTGTATATGTTTTCTAGTTCATATGAGTGGTCTTCTTCCTTGATGGGTTCTTTGTATCTCTGACCTTCATCGGGATACAAAAGTGCAATGAACCAGAGGCCATATCCTTCAAACGTCATTCTTCTTTTCTTTAAATCAACCATAGTGGAATTATTGAAAGAATAATAAATTCCTAACAATGCAGGGTAAGGACAACTATCATCAACTATCTCAATCACCTCGAAGTCTGCAAACATTCGTACTCCATCGATGTCCATTGGGACATGTTAAAATATTCCAAAGGGGCTTACAACTTGCTCATTAGCCTTCCTAATCTTGATAGGAGAATAGATTAACTTAGGTTTTCCCATAAGTGCCCAGGTTTTCTTCGTCATAACATTGACTTCTGGCCCTAAGTCGAGGACTACATAATCTATATCATACTCTCTAATCTGAGCATTAAGGTGTAGTTCTTTATTTTTCCTTCTCTTTTTGGATAGTTGATGTACTGCTTTATTACACAAAGGGTCTACCCTTCCTATATCATACTGTCTGACCAAATTTTGTAGTTCTTGTATGGATTTTTCATATTTAATCAACTCTATAAACGTATACAAGAAACTAACAAGTTTACTCAACTCTTTTCCATCTCCGGGCGGAGTACAGTAATCAAATGCTAGAGGCATCCCACATTCTCTTACTTCTGGTCATGTCTTCGATGAAGAGCCTTGGTCTCTCCCAAATTCTTTTCGTGCCTCCTCAAATATTTGTTTTTCTTTCTTCGCATCAAACACTTGTATCCTCTCTGTAGCTTTCTTGACTGTTGATTCTTCTGTAGTCTTTCCTTGGGTCACTATGTCTTCTCCTATAAAAACACCTCCTCTAGTGATTAAAATGACTCTGGGATATACTCTGCGAGGTTCTGCTTTGATTAGTTGTATTTTCTGGTTTCCTCCTCGTCTCTCTTGAAGTTTAGCCAGCAATGTTGGACATTCCTCGATAAAATTATCAAATGAGTTGCAATAGCTGCAAGTGGTACAAGGGTTCTGACAGTACCTTTCCAAGTGTCTTGGATGTGCATAGTTATAATAGATGATCTGACCTTGAACTTGACCCATACCTCCTTCTCTTCCTCTTCCTCAAAATCCACCATGAGGGTTGAATTTTCCTCTCCCCGGGGAATTATACTGCACAATGCTTCCTTGTTGTTGTACTTCGCCTTGAATTTTGTATATATACCTCGACCTTTCATGCATGAGGTTGTAATCCCTACAATCCCTATCAACATGTCCTACTAACTTACAAAACGTGCAATACAATTTTTTGGGTGTTTGGACATAATTTTTGAAATAGTAGCATTCGCTAGGGAAATGTCGATTTCTACATACCTCACACTAGGGTAGGGTAGCATGCTTCAAAGGGATCAGAGCTCCAGAGGCCAAGTATTCATGAAATATGGGACAATTCTCCTTGTCATGGCCTTATGATTTGCATATGATACACCATATTCCTTCTCTTTTATCTTTTCCCTTATCTTTCTTCATATCTTCGACCTATAGAGATAAGCTAGTCAGCTAACTCAATATTTGACTCATTCCTAAGCTAGATTCTCCCATAGGGGTTGATTCTAACTTCATGGTGATCTCCAACACCCTTTCCCGCGAAGCAATATTTTTTTGCATTAGAGGAACTCTGATGTGTGGTAAGAAGGAAGCAATGAACCATTCCTTGTTCTGCTCATCTGGGATTTGAAAACTCAAATGGCCTGTCAAGGTCTTAAATCTATAATCAAACTCCCACACAGGTTCAGATATTCTTTGCTT
>JASDQU011246751.1:12318-31271 GCA_032191745.1 Picea mariana | reverse complement strand
TTTGTGTTGTCCCTTGACCAAGTTTTGGAGATCCTTGGTCATGTTTGACCTCTTTTGGGACTTCAACAGGCTGGTCAAAAGTGGAGTGCAAGTCGAAGCGGAGATCGCGGGATCTCGGCCCCTTTTTAGGGCAGTTTTTGGAATTAGGGGTTATGTAACCGGTATGGGATGTTAGACCATGGGTTTACTCATGTTTAGGCCATTTTGTAATGTATAAATGAAAAGCTAGGCGATGTAAGTAAGGATGTATGGGTGTGGTGCTAGATGCTAAGTATTGTGCTAAAGTGCAAGCAATTGTAAGAGGCTCTGTGCTTATTGTATGCTGAGGTTGTAAGCTAAGTGTGGATCATCTGTAGTGCTTTGTGCACAGACTGTGTAAGGAGGCTTGGTATTATGATCTAACTCGGGGAAGGAGGATCTGGAGAGGTGCACGTAGATATCCTGTCCTCTGTGGAGTAAGGTTTTGATGCTCTGTGCCTATAAGAAGCTTGACAGAAGATAATAAAGAAGAGAAGAATTGGTGGACATAGCCCCACACTGGGGTTAACCACGTATATCCTGTGTTATGGTTTCTTTGTGCATTCTGGTTATTGTCTGTGTATATAATTTAAGCTTAAGTGCAGTAATGAATGTTTAGATGAATCTAGTATGATAGCTTAGTGATTAAGTGATGTGAAAAAATGCTAGATCTGATCTTTTTCCATGTGCTAAGCACTTAGATGTGTTGGATTTGGTAGAATATTGCGTTGTTATGTAATTAGGGTTTGGATCTGTGATTTGGATACGGGTTAAATATTGATGAATGTTAATTGATAAGTGCTTTGTTAGAGTGGTGTAATCATAGATCTGTGTCCTAGCTAGGTTTCATACATTTGAGTCCTGCAACCACCCTTGCCTCTACCTCGGGTGAGACTTCATCTACTTTGCAGGTGTTTCCGAAAGGGATGATAGTTAGGGTTTTTTTGGTGCGATGTTGAATCATTGAACCCTATGTCTACCCCTGTTCCAACAAATGGTTTTGTTGCCGGGACCTGAAACTGTGATTTCTGGGAACTGAAGAAAAGAAAGCTTTGTGCATAGGTCTGCTACTTTACTGCACAGTATTCTACTTGACTTGTGAAGCTCTATGCTAAGAAGAGAAGTTCAATCTGAAGAAAATAGGTAAGATATTGAATATTTGTGCTCTAAGAAAAGTAAGATAAGTAAAAATATTTGTTTCAAAAGTATGGATCTAGGTATGTTTGATAAATTTTTTCATAGTTTGAAAACTAGGGCACAATTATAAGAAAGAAGATATGAATAGATCTGATAGAAGCAATGAAAGATATGTTATTCCTATGCATAGAAAGAATGTTTGGACTAACAAATGGATGTAGGATCCTAGAAAGAATTTTTGCAGGTTAGTTACTGTGATCCCAGTGCGCAGTACAGGAAAGGTTGGGGATCATTCAAGAGAAAGAGAGGATTGACCCTTTGTTACAGTTGCAGAAGACCGGGACATCTTTTGAAGGAATTCCTTGGTAGAAGACCTAGTTGTCTTTGTTGTAAATTTATGGACCATGAAGTTTTGGATTGTCCTAGAATGATTTCTAAAGTTCAAAAGATGAATACAAAACAAGAAAACTATGAGACAAGCCAAGAAACTAAGGATATGATAGAACCCTAGAAAGAATCAAAGACTGTATTACTACAGATGAAAGAAACCTTGAATGATCGCAAAAATATCAACTTATCAGAGGTCTTAAAAGAGAAAGAGTACATAGAAAAAAAAATAGGAGACTTCGACATAGACTATGTCTTGGATGAGGAAACACAGGTGACCATCATGACAAAAAGAACTTGGGAAATTTTGGGAAAGCCTGCTATGGTTCCTTCATTAGGAGCAATATGATTATTTATAGGAAAGTTGATAATGCTATGTGGACGACTTACCCATATATCTATGAGTGCTAATGGAACTTCGACAGGAGAAGAATTTGAGATTGTTAAGTTTGTTGAGAACAACGCCCCATTTGCTATCTTGTTAGGAAAAACCTAGATTGAGAAAGATCAGATGTGAAGGAAACAAGAAGAGGAATATCTAGAACGGAAAAAGCAAGAACTAAGAGATTTCATGGCTAGGAGAATAGCGCACTTACTGGAATAACAAGAGAACTAGTCGAAGCTACTAAGGACCAAATATATGGACATCAAAGTTGAAAATACACAGAAAGATTGGAGACACCTGTCTGTACAAGAGAGTAGAGCACCTACCCCAAAAAGAGAAAAAGTATTACCCTTGAATCCTATGAAAGACCCTCCATAGTGCGAAGTTATCATGCCAAGGGGAGATAAGAATGATAATGGAAAGAAGAAACCAATGATTCAGATCACAGGAAAGGAGGCCAAAAATCTCAATAAGAATAGGGAAAAGTTAGAAAAATTGCAAGAAGTTCCAAAGAATACTTCGCAGAAGGAAGGTTTCTAGAACTCGAACTTCATCAGAATATCAGTACAGCACAGATTGGCACATCGCCATGATGAAGCAATATGACTGTTGGAGGAAATATGACCATTCAATTGATGCTCCCGAGTGGTTAGGAAAGCAGTTATGGCCCGAAAGTTCGCCATTGGACCATTGGGACCACGTCATAATGGATGGAGTTTCATTGAATAAGGCTTTGTGACCCGTTGAAAGAAACAGTTACAGAAATATCTATTTATCCCATTGAGCGTTGCACCGAGAACACTTTTTCCAATTGTGATTATCCGAGCCCACAAAGAACTAGTTGATTTTGCGCAGTGATCATTGAGACCTTGCCATCCATTATGTTACATTGAGTATTGTTCACCGAACTGAGATATCATATCTCAAGTGTGCATATCAGACACAATTAGCATAGAAGAAAAAGTTGTCGAAGAGATTCTAATAGACCTCATGGACGAGAAGGTGATGTTCGCAGGCATCCAAGCCTCATCAATGAGAGGAGTGCAAACCTTTCCATTGACTGCTCGTGGATCTAGACCATCCTGAGCCACGACCGAGAAAAGAACCAAGCATCGTGATGACTTGGTGAATGCGAAGATAATTCCATCCATCCTACCCGACTACATCCCACCCCTGGACGATGTGGTGAGTCATGAAAGTGTCACGAGGGACTTCGATTACACAGTCATCACTACGTACCTCCCAAAGGGAATACAAGCAGTCAAACCACAGTTGGAGAGGATTCCAACCTTGAAGATCAGTGACTATAACCTAGAAGACCGCAAGAGCTATGGCATGCTCGCACCTCACAAATATTTGACCAAGACCAAGGGGAAGAAGTCGAAGATCATCCCCCAGCCATAGACTATGGACAACGTGAGGTCCACTGTCTTGAACGTGATGAACATACCACATTTTGGAAGGCAACAAAAGGTTAACGTGTGCGTTAAGCTCCTATTGTCGTGCTTCCATGGCAGGTATCTATGGTTAGAAAGAAAAATCATCATCGATCCGATGTTGATCCATAGGATCACTGGATTGAGAATGCAGGGACTAGACCTGCAAGACTTTTATCCAGGAAAGGCTACAGATTGTGCCCTGGCGCAGAAGATCAAAGACACCTACGTCGATGTAGAGAAAGGGATGCGAGGCTACAAGGTAGCCTCCAGTCAAAATGGTGCAGTACACCTTGCTTTCCAGTTTATTGCTAGTAAGCTATTCCAAAAGAATAGACCCACACAGGTCACATGGTTTTTCATTGACTTCATAGGAAAATGCATGGAAGGACTACACATGAACTGGGTTAGTTACCTAGTCAATCAATTAGAACTGGATTGTCTCGAAGCTCAGGATTAGAGCTATGAGTTCCATTTTAGTTGGCTGCTGATCCTCATCGTGTTCACTACTTGGGAGATGTCGGAAGGTGCGACCTTCCCTGACATTGAGTCGTTCGAGCCACTAACTGCGAAGTTCACCACACTCTAGTATTCGAGCGATATGGGGAAACAATGGTAGTCAAACGCAGTATTCTATACCTACTACCTGTAGCTGAAGAGGGCTATTGAGTCTTTCCCTCATATGACGTCGAACGCCCTGGATAGGTTCAGGGCCCTTATGAAGTTTCACATAGATAGGCATTGTATTTATATTACTATGCGCGCAGACGAAAGTAAAGAAGAGATTCATTCCTACTACAACCTCACAGAGGAGGACCTGGAAGAAATCACTAAGATATGGCCCGTAGAGTTCCTTATACCAGTCGACCAGGCAGCACTTTCCGACCCCAACCTCATTGGAAGTCTGGTGGTTACTCATGAAGAGTATGATGCACCCAACAGTAGCAGGAAGAAAAAGAAGGAAGATGTACAGAAAGTGCACAACACATCAGAAGAGACTGCATCAGATTCACCTAGCAAAGGAGGAGATGACAAAGTGAGCAAAGAAGATAAATAAGGGGAAGAAGAAAATCAGAAGAAAGGTGAAGTAACACCGCCTAGGAACCCCCTTGAAGAGGCAGAGACATCCAAGAAAAGAAAGGTTTCCCCAACGAAACCTACATCGTGGAAGAAGTCCCAAGTGAGTAAGCCGAAGCTACAGACTGTACTCATGGTCGATGACTTCGACTTCAATATCGCAGTTTTATCAGATGCCTCAGAATATATTTTGTAGAGAATTGAAGCCAAACAAGAAACCATGTATGGAAGGATTGAAGAAAAGCTGAGAGGAGTACAACAAGCCCTTCACTCCAGCCGCATAGTGTCCATTGTGTCCCTGCCATCAGAAGAAATAGAATTGGGAGATGAGCCTGCCCAATTCCGCAGAATAATTGATGCGACCGAAGCTTGCCATCGTCGCATCCAGGAAGAAAAAGAACAGGCCACAATGGCCCTGAAGAAAGCACAAGAGGAAATCATAGAGCAACCCCGAGTTGCGCAACAAGAGAAGGAAGACCTTCAAATAAAGTTCGAAGAGGATAGAGCACGGATCCAATGGGAGAAAGAACAATTGTTCATGGAGTAGGTTGGAGTTAAAGAAGCATTCCACAGATCAATTTGCTCTATGATGGGCTTATAGCAAATGGAGGAAGACCTCGTGGAGAATCAAGTGGCAAATCTTGCTGAATCCATTCAGCAGCTTCAACGGAGAGTAGCAGAATTGGAGTTACAAACTGTGCCAAGAACTTTGCAAGAAGTGTGAGACCAAAGAGAAGCAACTTCTGAGAGTGCATTTGAAAGGATCAAAGAATTAGATGTGGAATGCAAACAACTAAGCAGTCGCAGTGCACAGACTCATGAGCGCCTTATCGAGGACCCTAAACTAAAAACACTGGAGTCGCAGCTCCAGGAAGAAAAACAACAAACAACAACAGTACAAGCGCAGTTAAAGCCCTTATCAACAGTCGGGCGAATGAAAATATCCCAAGAACAATACACGACTTAGCAATAGGTCCAAGCCATACAAAGCAAAGTTATAGAAGTGACTCAAAAGCTCCAGTCAGTCCAGGATGCAACTTGCCTACTTTTTGAGGAGATTGAAGGCCGAGGAGAAAAGCTGGAACGAGTAGTCACTTTGGTAGAACAACGCTTAGAGGGACCTGTGAATGAGGTAGTTATTCAATAGTTCTTCGAGCCGGAGGCCTTGGCGCAATAGCAAGTTGAAGTAGCTTGAGCCAAGATCGATGATTTAGAGGCAGAGTTGCCCAGACCAGAGTGACTCGGGACAAGTCACAGGTGAGTGTTGGGGGCATGTTGGCCCTTGACCAAGTTTTGAATATCCTTGGTCATGTTTGACCTCTTTTGGGACTTCAACAGGCTGGTCGAAGGTGGAGCGCAACTCGAAGCGAAGATGGCAGGATCTCGACCCTTTTTTAGGGAATTTTTTTGGATTAGGGGTTATGTAATGGGTATGGGATGTTGGCCCATGGGTTTACCCATGTTTAGGACCTTTTGTAATGTATAAATAGAAAGCTAGGCAATGTAAGTAAGGATGTATGGGTGTGGTGCTAGGTGCTAAGTATTGTACTAAAGTGAAAGTAATTGTAAGAGGCTTTGTGCTTAGTGTATGTTGAGGTTGTAAGCTAAGTGTGGATCGTCTGTAGTGTTTTGTGCACAGACTATGTAAGAAGGCTTGGTGTTGTGATCTAACTCGAGGAAGGAGGATCTGACGAGGTGCGCGTAGATCTCCTGTCCTCTACGGAGTAAGGTTTTGATGCTCTGTGCCTATAAGAAGCTTGACAAAAGATAATAAAAAAGAGAAGAGTTGGTGGATGTAGCCCCACACTGGGGTGAACCACATATATCTTGTGTTATGGTTGCTTTATGCATTCTGGTTATTGTCTGTGTATATAATTTAAGCTTAAGTCCAGTAATGAACATTTAGATGAATCTAGTATGATAGATTAGTGCTTAAGTGATGTGAATAAATGCTAGATCTGATCTTTTTCCATGTGCTAAGTGCTTAGATGTGTTAGATATGGTAGAATACTACGTTGTTTTGTAATTAGGGTTCGGATCTACGATGTGGATAAGGGTTAAATATTGATGAATGTTAACTAGTAAGTTCTTTGTTAGAGTGGTGTAATCACAGATCTGTGTCCCAGCTACGTTGCATACATTTGAGTCCTGCAACCACCTCTGCCTCTACCTCGGGTGAGACTTCATCTGCTTCGCAGGTGTTTCCGAAAGGGTTGGTAGTTAGGGTTTTGTTGGTGCGTTGTTGAACCATTGAACCCTGGGTCTGCTCTTATGCCAACAATTTTGTCCACGCTTGATGGATCTTCCACTACATGTGTTGGGAGTTTCCCTCGATGACATACTTCGAATCTACCTCCATGAGTGACACTAAAAAATCTCATGCCTTACTCAGACCAATGCTCTGACAAACTTCTCAATCACCTCCTTCACCTTCACTCTGATACCACTTCTTTGTATTTAAAATCCCGAATACAATTATAAATGAAGGAAAAATGAAAATAAAGATAAATCGATGACACACGAGATTTACGTGGTAAAACCTTGATGGTGTGTCAAAGAAACATCCACGGGAAATGTATTAATATTTTTGTTATTCAAGATATGATTACAATCAAGATTACCCACTAGATAAATCCATTAGGCTTCATAGATGTACATCTATACGTAGTTACGAGAACTACCACCAATTATATAAACCTCCACCGGTTTATGTCACCAAATATTGATTATTGTCACATTTTAACATCCTATGAAGGATAGTTTTTTCATGCACCTATGGATAGACATTTAAAACATTTATGGTTTGAATAAAAAATTTGATGGGAAGTGTCTCTTTGTCTTTAAACAACTTTAGATTTCTCGCAACAAGAATAGATTTTTGGCAAGCTATTTTGAAAGATACTGATTTGATCTTTGAACTCTCATTTATGTTACACCATGTTATGAAGACCTCTTTGAGACTTCTTCTTTATAAATTTTTCCCATCCTTATTTAGCTTTCCACCTCTTTCCATACCTCCTTATAGTATGGACATTCCATACATGAAATAAATAATAGTTCCTTATGCTTGATAACCAATAATAGACATATTTACACACCAATTAATCAATTAATTATAATATAAAAACAATTTAATTAAAATATATTTTTAATTTTAACAATATTTGTTTTAAAGGATATTACATTTAAAAAAAACAATACATACAACCAATTAATTTTAATTAAAAAACAACCAATTACAATATAAACATTATTAACCACATTGCATGCACTAAGAAATAATACGAGGGAAAATTAAAATTTCTATTGAGAGATAATTTATTACAATCGTGTGAGCATATGTAATGATTTTATTAACAAACTAGCTCGTTGATGTTGAAAAGTTCGAATACAATAATTGTACAAGCTTTTTCAACATTTTCAATTTGATTTAATTTATATATTAATATTTATATTTATATAATCTGACAGAACGAACCATGGGGATGGATCAATCGTCAATTTATTTGGACGGCAGACTGTAGTCCATCACATACATCACTTCCATCCTATTACAGAGAAACTCAAACAATGATGGATGAATGCCTGTGAAAAATAGAAATAGACGAGAGCGTCACCTTAGGAGCAGTCTAGCCAGCCGATCAAATCTTTCAATTGTTCATGTCAAATGAGGCGCATGGCAAGAATGGCAATGATTTGCGAGACGTCCCAAGAACTACTGACTATGAATGCAGTCACATTATTCATAAAGATAATCTTGGACGTCATTCACAAAGCGAAAGTAACTACAATCATTAATTTTGTTTGTTTTTCATACATTCATTAAGTTATGTTCATACGTCGAAATCAACTACAGTACAACGGACAATAAAAGAATTCATTATCTGGAATTGAATCGATCCGGTTTCCAAGCAAATCGTGTATGCAAGTCTTTAACAATCATTCGATGATTCGTGGCATGAGAAATGTTTCACGAAAAGTCGATGCAGATGGGATAGAGTCACCTAATCCCATCAAATCTTCTAAATGTTCCAATTTTCTCAGGTCACCCTTCGCAATACGAAAGACAATAAATGGAAAGACGTCTCAAGAATGAACATGAACGAACAGTCGCAGTATCTGATAATCTTGGACGTTTGTTTACTTTTCCTACTTAACAGTTCACAATTTGGTTTCAGCTTAATCACAGAGCATCGAATATAAATAAAGGTATTTTAGCGCGCTGGTAAGACGTACTCTCCAGAAACTTAAAATAAAAAAGAAATGAAGGAAATTTAAAATGAAAAATTGTTTCTTTTTGATTGAGTGAGACTTCGGGGGGGTAGAAGACAAGCTTTTTACAACTTAATATCCATGCATCGTTGCCACTCCCAGTAAACAAACAGTAATAGATTCATGGAATACATTTCACTTTCTACTGGTGATACACATCCATAGTTTCAGGCATTCGGGCCAACTTTGTGGGATGTTCATTTGACTCTTAAATAGTCAAAAAAGCGTTGTTTCGCATGCAAACTTAGAGGGCTCTCACATGCTTGGAAAAAGAAACATGCGATTGTTGACCCCTAAGTGTTGTAGCTTGCCTTGCTCTTCTTATCGACCAACAACTCACCGGGATAACCAGAGTATGAGCGTAGGTTGCCTTGCTAATCTTATCCACTAACAACTCACCGGGATAACCAGAGTATGGTCTCTTCCCGAATATGCCAACGCACGCTGTCACTACCTCCAGGGGAGCTAAAGCATCTCCTTGACAGTACCCTGTGTTGAAGGGATTCGTGGCCGCCCAGACCAGAATGGTTGTTATGTGTATTATCATCCCATCCACACCCACATCTCCATTTGGTCCATGCAAAATCTCTATCAGCTGCAGTCAAAACAATGTAAATGGACTTGCAGGAACACTACCAGAGAACGAACAGACGGACTGTTGAAGAAGCCCTACGCTCTTAAATAGAGGTGGCGAGGCAGAATTTTGAGTGCATTACAGCGAATGACTGCAAATTTTGGGTGGACAATGATGGAAAGTTGGTTTAGATTGATGTACACCTGGTTTGGATAATTGGTTGTAATTGGTGTCAACCCATGTCAACCCTTGAAGTATGATATTGTAGATTGGTGTCAACTCTTAGAGATTGATGTTTAAGGAACCTAACTTTGTTTGAAGAATAATGTAATCAAGATCAGTTTGCAAGTGAAAGTATTCTAGATGGATAGTGTTAATATGTGGTACATTCACGTTTAGGAGATATGGCTTAGTGAAGTTGGACAACCCTCATGAGTTATCTAGAAGCCCCTAGAAGGTCAAAGAGGTCAATTATTCTAGAAGTTTCTAAAGGAAGTTTACTAGTCAAAGTGGTTTTAACTAGGAGTTAATCATGGATAAAGTTGTTGCAATAAGAAAATAATTAAAAATAAATTAGTTCCAACAAGAAGTGGTGAGTTAACTATTTATGATAAAGTGGTTGCAAGTGGGTTAACCCTAAAAGAGGGAAGTTGGGTAAAAGAGTTAGAAAATAACCCCTAAATGAAGCCACTTCGAGAGTATAAATTAGAGAGTAAGGGACTCGTGTTAACACCTATTGAACTTAGTTTAATATCTATTTTGCGAAATGTTATTTCGAGGTACAGTTGACAAATATGAAGTGATAGGTATGAGGCACCAAAAGTATGAAGGAGCGAAAATTTTGGAGTTGCAAAAAGTGTGACTTTTCCACGGTTTCTTAAGTTATTTGCCATCTTCAGAAGGAGAAATCTTGTACATCCTCATACTAGTGAAGGACAAAGTGCACACATCTGCGAGGTCACATAGCAAAGAGCACAGATCTGTGAAAAGAATAGAAAAAGGGTTTAAAGAGATATTCATCCGAGATTGTTGAGGCTAAGGTTAATCTGAGATTTGAAGCACCAAGTCAATTACAGAGTGTAAAGGTATGTCTATATGCTTATGATATTATAACTTAGTGATGTTGTGGAGCATGCTTGAGGCATGACTTTGTGAGGTTTGATATATGTCCTCTTGGATGCATGGCATCTATTATAGAGAATGATTTGAGGCAAATCTGTTGAGGCACATTGTTGGTGCATATATAGGTCATATTGATATGTCTTGTGATGCATTGTGAGAATCATTTGTTAGTAGTCTTGGTACATGATTGGATTATGAATAGTACATATTGAAGACTACATAACAGTGAAGTTTGGAAAATGGTTTGATGTAAGGGTTTATGCTATTCAATTTATGGATAGTATGAATTATTGCTAGAGACCCTGTGTTAGTTAGCTTTTATCTTGGAGTATGTCTTTGGTGCATGGTTGATGCACTTGTTGTGGTACAAGTTGGTAATTGGTTGTGATTGTTACATGCTTGGTAGATACATATGTGGGTGATAGTTGTGAGTTGTTATAAGTAGTCTTGTTTGATGCATATCTTGGTGATATTGTGCATATGGTTGAGAATTTTTTTGGTGATTGGTCTTGGTGATTATAATAGGTTTGGTTGATGAGAGTATTGTTAAACATTGTTGGTACAGGTTGTTTGGTACACATAGTTATAGTTTACTGGTACAGTTTTTATTGTGACAGTTTGACATAAACAAAGAGAGTAACAATTAAACTAGGAGATTTTCGTAGTAGTCCGCGAGTTGCAAAGAAGAAAGGTGCGGAAATTTGCAAACATGTTGCAGTGTAGGCAGGTCGCAGATATGTAAGAAAAATATTAGGAAAATGTTTTTGGCTCAATGACTGTACCAACCCCGCAGTTACGACAATTTTTTTTTTGGGGGGGGCGATAAAAGAATCGTCACACCTAATTCATAGAAACTCATAATCAACACAAAATCATAATTAAAAACATTACAAGAGACACCTCAATGTAATCAATAACGACACAAGCTGACACTTTAACATAAATGATAGCAACACATGATCAACACATAAAAATATATAGCGATGCAGTTCAACACATCACAATCAACTGAGGAAAATATAATAATGATCAACCATATTACTAAATGATAAAGAAATACCCTTCCAACCTATCATGCATGCTTAGGACCTCCAAGACACATAAGAAACGCTCAAGCCCAGAATTCATCCGATTTATTTTGACCATTTAAAGTCTTAGGGTTGGCGGCTCTTCTGAGGAACAAGGAGGTGTATAGATCCCACTAATCTAATCCAGCCGAAATCAACTATATCAATCCATCAATCATAGTCATCAATCGTTCATAGCGCAAGGTAAATCATCAACTTTATCAATCATACATCAACATTTATTTCATGGCGCGCGAGAAATCTAATTTCTAAAACAATCATTCATCAACATTGAATATTCATTTTCCGTGAGAAGTCTAATTTCTAAAAGCAATCATTCATCAACATTAAACATTCATTGTGCGTGAGAAATCCAATTTCTAAAGCAATCATTCATCAATATTAAATATTCAATGCGTGAGAGTAAACAAACAATTTAATTCACGAAGCAAAAGAAATATAATCGCTTACTCATTCATACATCACATTATTCAATGACGCAAGAGTAATTATCAATTTAATTCAAGGAGCAAAAGAATCTATTCCCTTACTCATTCATACATCGCATTATTCAATGACGCAAGAGTAATTATCAATTTAATTCAAGGCACAAAGAAAATCTAATGAATATAATAGTATTACATCAATCATTCGACCATCATTTTATTGTGATCCAATAAAATAAAATATCTTAAGCTTTAAGAAATAATTCAACAATCAAGCGCAAGGTTGGGTAAGGAATGCATGAGAGTGATAAAGGCCATGAGAGCCTAAGTGCATCCTTGCGACAGATAAAAGTTTATCTAATCCTGATTAGAAAATTTCCAATCGTTTTTGTTAAGGTGCAGCATTACTTATCAAGTGTTTCTGGTTCTGTAACCAAACATCAAATATAGTTCAACTATTCTCTCCTTTATTTTAGGATTCATTTGAGAATTTAAAAGGAATTTTAATAGCAATGACGATTCCATTTAAGAGACTCATAAGAAAAATCATCTTCTTTAAGCAATACCTTAATCACTCGTTTTACATTAAGAATCATTTTTAATATATATATTGACATGGTAACTTTGAAATACCAAGTTCTTATATTTCAGTCTCAATGATAAAGGATCTCTATTTTAAGGAGATGTCCCTCATCCATTAATTTACATTAATAGACTTGAACATCATTTAAAATCATTCCATAATTGATAATTATATTATATTTAATTATATATGTAATTATAACATCTATAATTCCCACATAATCACCCCACCTATTGATATCATAAATTGGGAGCACTAATTATCATCCTTGACAAAAACAACCAACCATTCAACCTTTATTTCTGAAATTAAATATGTATAAAGACTTCATCACTTTGAAATACCAATTTCTATCATTTATTTCCATATTAAATACTAAGTTCTTATCCCTAATTTTTCATATTAAATATATATATATCCCATAATAAATTCTAAAATCTTAAATACAATCGTTATATTTAAGATACAAGCAATTATCCACGTATTCAATGTAAAAGCAATTATCCACGTATTCAATGTAAAATTTTAAAACCCAACGCCAACCATCACCTCCAAAAGTGAGGGAGAATCAATCCAAGGCAAGGGGGCATTCAATTTAGAAAATGCAGAAGCAATGAATGGCTGGAAGGAAATCATGAATGTTGGACGAACAAGCCACACAAAGGATTCTTTTCGTCGCTGGAAGAATAAAAACGCAGGAATGTTGGGTGAGATCACCGGGAAAGTGCCCAACGCATGGCAATTTCCTCATAGAAAAACGCAGAGAATGTTGGGTAATGTAGCCAGACAAATTTACAACGTTGGGAAACTGGTTATGTAGAAAAAAACAGAGCAATTTCCTCATAGAAAAACACAGAGAATGTTGGGTGAGATCACCGGGAAAGTGCACAAAATGCAAGGCAATTTCCTCATAAAAAAACGCAGAGAATGGTGCGTGATGTAGCGAGTCAAATTTACAAAGCTGGGCAAATGGTTATGTACAAAAACGCAGAGCAATTTCCTCATAGAAAAACACAGAGAATGTTGGGTGAGATCACCGGGAAGTGCACAAAACGCAAGGCAATTTTCTCATAGAAATACACAGAGAATGTTGGGTGATGTAGCGAGGCGAATTTACAACGTTGGGAAAATGGTTATGTACAAAAATGCAGAGCAATTTCCTCATAAAAAAAACACAGAGAATGCTGGGTGAGATCACCGGGAAAGTGCACAAAACGCAAGGCAATTTCCTCATAGAAAAACGCAGAGAATGTTGGGTGATGTAGCCAGGAGAATTTACAACGCTGGGAAAATGGTTATGTACAAAAACGTAGAGCATACAAATCATAGAGGGTACAAATTTTTTATAAAATTACAGAGGACATCAAGTCGCAGATGATACAAAAATCTTTATAAAATTATAGAGGATACATAATCGCAGAGGATACAAAATCGCAAAGGAAGCATTCAGTAATCACAAAAGCTTCTCAAGGCCATCAATCATTTTATTATTCTTATGGGTAACCCACTTAAGAACGATCAATAGAATTAACAAGGAGATTAGGAGATGAATGCATTAGCAAGTGGAAACAAATAAGTTGTAATACCTTATCAATTTCTATTGAAAGCGTAGCGGGATTTAAAATGGTGTTGTGAGATTTGGAAACAAATAAGTTGTAATACAAAACAAGAATTGGTGCTTCTCATTTTTCAGTCTCAGCAAGTGGAACTAATCCTATAACAGGTATAAGCACGAGGAAGAGTTTGGGCTGTGGAAATAGTCGCCGCAATGCATACATGACACCATCTGCTCCATTGTTGAGTGCACCACCTGAAAAATTAATTGACAAAGATGGGTTTTGTGATTCAAGTACAGGTCTGTGTGATGCCACGTCTACTAAATGAAAAACATTTGAATGCTAAAAAGTAATAAAAGTGGGATTGTAAAATATGTTTCAGAAACCTAGTAAGAGATTTTGTTTGAAGAGATTATACTGCAATAATTTGAAAGTTGCTTATCACATTCCAAAGGAAAAATCAAAATTATAAATTGTAATACTATTTTTGAGCCAGTGAGTTGATTCATTGAATTATATGTGTAAATCTATTGCCTGTTTCTAAAACAAATTCCAGATTTCTAAAAGAAAGTACAAATAAATTATAGCAACAACCTCAAGATCAAAAGTAGTCAATGGGACAGTCGAAAATAGAGAATTTTATAGTGTGCCTTGCGAAGGAGTGGTTAGGTGCATCCAATCTAGATTCACTTATGCACACAACAAGTAGAGTGCAATAAGGTACATTAATATAGCATGGATGGTCTAAAGGTATTATAATGCACATGCAGTAGATTTGCTAAAGGAGAGTAAAGGGATTTCTAACTAGGCTAAAGGCTCATGAACAATAAGAAAAACTATGTTTCAGGTGGTCACTTAACTAACAATCTACAATCCCTCGTTTCCCACATGCTTGTCCCACCCAAGGAAGTGTGCCCCTTCTCTTCTCAACAATCCCTTGATTGCCCCACTTCCCTTCCAAGGCTTCAACAACATGCCAGGTAGGAAGTCTCAGAGCCCTACAACTAAAGTTCAACACCTTCAGGAAATCAATCCCTAGCAATTCTCTCACCCAGAGAATTTCTCACTAGCCTGAAAACCCACCTCTTCAATATCCCATAGGCCTCACACCCCGCTTCTTCAATCCCGTTCCCAAACTAACAGTTACCCAACAGAAGGCTCTGGATACGGGTTCAGGTAAAGTCATGAAGATACAATGGATCGTTCAATGGCTGCCAATATTCATGGATGATTGACTGTATATCTCAGTGATGGATGATTCATGGGAAAGATGATGGTTCAAATGATGGAGAAGTTGTGAAAATGAGCTAAGTCCCAACAATATGTATGCATGCCCCCAACTTGACACTTGTCATGTTGGAAGCTACTTTGGCCCACTTGTCTCCAGCTTTAGAACTTAGGATAACATAATTATCTATACTTTATACTTTAAAGAAATATTAATATAATATTCCTTTTTGGCTTAAGCTCCCTAGCTTAGCCCTTTTCCTTAACTTTTAGGCCCCTTCATTTCCCTAACTAGTGGAGTTTAGTCCCCCATCTCTTTTATCATGATCAGTTTGCATGTAATGATGTATTTTATATTAAATATGAGACATGTACAAAAACAGACGCATTGGCCTTTAAAATCTAGGCTCTCTAGCCTAATCAAAACATAAGCATCCTAGCTTATAATAACTGGCTCACCAGCCTATAAAACATATGATATACATATAGCCTCGTTGGCCTCACAATTGTGCCACTTAAGATGTTGCACACTGTGTCTGGAATGTGCAACATCCTCATTTTTACTATGCAATACATGTGCGCACTACACCATGGAATGCAAGCGAAAAGGTATAAAACAACTCACCAGCTTAAGTACATTATTACATTTGTCGTTGGGGTTCTACTTGGGGATATTACAATCCCCTCTCCTTATTTATGCACTGTCCTCAGTGCATCATGTACACATATATAACAAATTTTTCAAAAATCCTCAGTGCATTATATACCATGTACCATTCAGATTCTTTAAAATCTCCAAGCTTTAGATATTGAAAGCTTGTTATCCATCTGGTGCTCTACTTTCTAGTACCAATTCTGGTATTCACACTGCAACTTGAAGTCAATTTCTCTATTCCATAGAGCTACTTCAGGATATAATTCAGTTCATTTTTCCTTATTACATGCTTCAATTAAACTTCATTGAAGAAGCAACTAGTTGTAGATCCATGACGTTCCACCCAGCCTTATATCTCACTATTGATAAACTCTCAGCGACATACCATTCCCAAGCATGGGATATGACTCGATTGGGACAATGGCTTCCCAAGATAACCACAACCCATAATCAATATCCATGTAGTCTTGGCCAAGGTAACAAACCTCAAAAACACTCCAACCAATGGTCTCTCTTCCCCACATGCCTGTACAACCCAAGGTAGTATGCACCTTCACTATCCAACAGTTCATCGGTTGCTCAACTTCCTTTCTAGGCTCCAGTAGAGGCCGGACAAGAAGTCTTAGAGCACTATGGCTCTAAGAGTTCCCACTTTAATCATTATCATCTCATCTGCATCATACACATGCAATTATCATGAGAGAGCATTATCAAAATTCCATTTTAAAAATCAAATTAATTTCATAAGGAATTCGACTTTTCCCAAATATGAAATTCTATTTATATTGTATACAACCAATAAATTGTCAGTATTTTTATATATCATAATTCATCATGCATGTCACCTTATGTAATGATTCTTAGAATTGCTTGCACCTAGAAATTCAATCACAATTACCAAACAATTCAACCAAATAGAATGACTCATCATTCTATTCATATGTATATTCATAATTAATAACATTAAGTTTATTTCTTCAATTTTATGAATATCAATTTTCTGCAGTCACTATTCCTGTGACCACCTCACTTGCAACTTTCTTGTTGCAATGTTTATTAGTTCTTGAAATGTTTTCAACTTCATGAGTTAGCAACATTTCAATCATTAGTATAATTATTTCCATGTAAAAACATATATACATGCACTCACAAAATGCATTCAACAAAATTCATTTAAGTATACAATTCCATCATGTATGAGCGTAACTCTGTCACTTACCAGGCATGAGTGCAACTTTCAATGCCTATTTATTCAATGCACCCTTGCATTGATTTTCAGAAAGAGCTTTATCTAAGTCATGCATCTCACCATGCATAAATTGGAAATCTGGCTAATGTCTTTACACATCACCACACACTTCCTTGTCTTCACAATTACTTGGATGCCTTCTTTTTCAACCTGAACACTACACCAAGAATACAATTTTGTAGTGTTTATTTGTGTTAGTAAAAAGGTTGCAGTCCAAGTTTTATTTAAAGTAGGAAGATTATTGGGTATTTGTGTGTCACATAACCTTTCTATAACCATACCTTTCCATATCCAACCCTATCCTGGTCTCATACATGACTATATTTCTTAGCATCATTCCTAAAACAAGTTCTTATGTTTTATTTTCTGTGGTTATTGTCTCATAACCAAATTAACATGACATGCTACTATGTCAGTGTGTGCATTCAAAAGATAAAAAGATTTGATAACTATAGCAGGTCTCTAGCCCTTACCACACTTAGTGGTAACTCAATTCTGTCAATGCACTTAAACAATACCATACAGCGTGGTAACATCCCAATCTTGGGAAATTCTCACCTGAATTTCCCTTTGGCAATTACACACATACTTTCCAAAAGAGGGATACTTACCTGCAGGGCTGCCATTAAACGAGTTTAATGCTACCTAATTAGCTGATGACTATAGAAGTTCTCATGCTTCCTTATCAGCCTTATAATTCAATATTCCATCCTTATGTTGCTTCCATCTATTATCAACAACACTTGCAAACATGCAAGCATTATCACCTTATGGTTGTCCCAACGAGCCATAAAATACTTGTTGCTACAGTAATTGCAACAAATTCTTTCTTTCTGTATCATGGTTCCTTGTTTATTCAAGAAGTCTTCCATTCTCCTAGATTCCTGAACCTTCAAGTGCTCTTCATTGTAATTACTGTGCATGAATATTTCTGTACTGAGCACTTTCTAGCTAATACACTCTTGGCTACCTTTGTTTTTTCCATCCGAATACTAAAATGATATTGACCTTCAGATTTTATTTATTTCCTGGATCCATCTATCCTAACTCATACTTGGATGAATTACGATTCCAATCTTGTTGTCTTATAGACTTTGGATCTCCAACATCCATTTAGTTTTCGGATCCCTCTAATGCAACTCCTACAAGACCCAATTCTATTTCTAGTCATGTTTTCTGAGTAACCTTGGACAGTTAAAACCAACTTCTTTCTTGAGGTACTTGATTTATCCTTTCGTTAACTGATCATATCAGTACTTGGATTTGTTTGCTGCCTATTAATTCCCTTGCTTGACCAATCTAATTTCAACCTGCCTTGCACAATCCAATTCTATTATGCCATAAATAATGCCCTTAATACCATGCTTCCACTACACACTATAATGATCATAAGGGAAGCATTACTCTAATTTCATAGCTAATCCATGGATATGATGCACTCCTCATCCAATATGCAATAATCCTCTTTCTTTATCTGATTACTATCGTTCAAGTAGCCAATTCCTTTTATAATAGATTTGACTCCCATGTATTGCTTAATTTGTAACTGGTTTCTTTGGGAGTGAATGCACTTTCCCTAATTCCTTCACTACATGATCCATTCCTCTGTTCGGATTCCATTGAATACTTGACTAATATGAGAGGACTTCTTGTAGTGTCTTTCAAAGATTTTATGGTTGCACCAAGATTCATACCTTAACCTTTTATAGTCTTGGCCTTTGATCATCTTCTGAAATATTTTGTCATAGCACTCTTTCCTTGA
>JASDQU011246750.1:8927-25795 GCA_032191745.1 Picea mariana | reverse complement strand
CGAACTGACCTCTGTAAGTTTGAAGTTTTGCTGCTTTGACTTTTGAATATCCTTCATAAATATTTTGAAGCTTGTTGCAAATATCTTTAGCAAATTTACAATGTGCAACTTTCGTGAATACCGTATCACTGAGACCATTCAAAAGTGCATTTTTGGCTTTGGAATTATTTTCACTGAGTTTCACTGCTTTGCCATTTGTTGGTGGAACTGCTAATGTTGTGTATCCATCTACAATTGATTGTAAAACTTGAAATCCCTATGCCTGTATATATGTCTTCATTCTTATGCTCCAAAATGCATACTTATATCCATCAAACTGTGGTATTCCATTTTTATACGAGTTGGTACTCTCCATGATCTACCTTTCAGTGGTTAAACTGATTTCCGAAGGAACCTGCTCTGATACCAATTGTTGGATTACTAAGAGGGGGGGTGAATCAGTAATAACGTAATTATAATCCTCTTTATTCAAATGTTATATCAATGTAGAATTATTATCCAATAATGAGCAATAAGAAATAAACAATCACACACATGCAAAGTACACAAGTGTTTTACGTGGAAACCCAAATCAGGAGAAAACCACAGAATGTTTTTTCTTATATGTCTTGAATAATTACATTCATTGGAAGCACCAACTTCCTTTGTTTTCCAACTGCAACTAGAAGGAGGCTCTACCACCTGGTTTCTCAAGCTACAACCTTAGGGAAGCTCCAACTCCCCAATTCTCTGGCTACAGCTAGAAGGAGGCTACAACCCCCTATGTTCTCCGGCTACAATCGAAAGGTGGCTACAACCACCTATCCTTGCCCCATCCAACCACCCTAAAGTAGAAGTAGAATGATGGAACCACTGTCAACCTATCACAGTGAGATATACTATTGTACAACTGTATCAACCTATACCACTTCCTTGTATCCAATCTGTACAACTTCCCTGTAATCAAACCGTACTTGAACTAAACATGTATCTACAAAAATACAACAGATACATGACCTGTAGTGATGCAGCCCGCGTATGTATGTGCCCTATCTATTATGCAACCCACGTATGCCTTTTGAAACTAGGGTTTCCTTTCACTTGAAAAATTTTGACCCTCTGTAACTTCTTTCACATAGATTTTTAATCTGTCACTGTATCCAGACTGTAACTGTACCCTGTGCATGCATCCTCATCCATAACCTCTACTCAAGGCAAGTATGTCTCTCTCTAGTCATGTGTCATATAGGTATGTGTAATCATGAACAAGTATAATATCACTCACATGATATCAGTCATCAACCCCTTTTTGATATTCAATTTCTCAATGCATCAATAAATATAAGATCTCAACCATGTACTATAAAAACTCTTAGCCATATGCCAAGAAATACAAGATGTGCCTCAACAAGAAGTATCAATATTAAATATACTAGCACTGTATTTTTGTAGATCTGACTTATACAGAAGATCCCATGTAGACACTAGTCGATCTAGGGAGAATCCTCAAATATCCATTGTCATTCCTCATGCATACATCAAAATCCAACTATTTATAGAAATAAGACATACCTTTTGAACCAATGGATGGATATGATGTATCTGAGCACTCTAGACCTTCATGGGAGCTTGATCTTAGAATATAGAACCTTTGCACCTTCATCTTCTCAAGTTTCATGGATTTATCAACATATACTCACCCTATACATAGTCAGCCCGTGTACATACTCACCCTATACATAGCCAGCCTGTGTATACCTTCAATGTATACACACCCTATACACAGACAACATGCATATGCATCAGAAAATGGGGTTTTATGTAAATTCGAGAATTTCGCCGTCAACCCTTCATGCTACCTCAGACGTTCACTGTTTCATATGTATCCACAAGTATTTACAAGAAGCTTTACACCAGAAAATAGATATACAAAATTTACAAGTGTGTTCTTAATGAGTGAGCTTTGCCTCTTATTTATATCTTCATGTAGCATTACACTTTATTTATTTTAGGGCTTCTTCCTTTAAATTAAATTCTTTTGCAAAGCACTTTGACCCTTGGGGGATTCTATAAGACTTATGAGGGGTTCTCCAACTTAATATGGTAATAACTTTCTAACCATGAGGAGTTATGTGGCATTCCACATACCACCAGAAATGGCATGACAAGCACTATCTATCTAGGATAGTTTCCCTCGCAAATTCATTGTCCTTCAACACATTATTACAGAATTAAGCATCGGTTCTCTTACTCTGCAAAGTGTCTTCCCGTGAGGGCTTTCACCATAAGGGGACCACTTTGGAGTTCATCCATATTTACTTCTTATCAACCATGAAAAAACAATAATGTTTCATCTTTACATCAAACAATATTGGTTCCATTACCCAAACCTTTGTGCTTTGGGGATTTCTTCAAGGGTTGACATCAATGACAACCAACCTTAAACAACAGAAAAGGGGCCAGAGTGCCTAGGAAATGTAACACTTCCTATACATTAATAAAATACACCACTAAATTCAAGACCGACAAGGACAAAAGAGATACGGGGCTATGATTCCACAAGAGAGGGGGCTTGAGGGGCTAAGTCTTGTTATTATTATTTTATTTACCCATAATTGATTTTATGGAGAAGAGGGGGTTACATGAGCTTCTTGGGAGGGAGGCCATGTGGCTCTTGTCTTCATGTAATTATTTAAACATCCCTTGGGGGTTGTTTTGGGGTCATTCTTCCCTTGGTTCATCCTCTTCTCACTGGTTCACTCATTCTTCTTCCTCTTCACTCACTATTGTGAGTTCGTGTGCTCTTTGCCTGAGCATGGAAACTAACGGCAGGTAGAGAGCCATCGTTGAATGGATGTAATGATTTACTAATAATTCCAAGAGGGAATGGATGCCTGTGTGCATGAACTTGATGGCAGTTTGAATGGAATTGTCCACGGCTGAGAGTCCTTGGAATTTCCAGTAGGGATATTTCTTGACCAGTAGCACTGGAGCCCTAGAGAGAAATGGAACAACCTCAGGGACTGCATGGCAGAGAAAGATGTTCATTTCTTGGGGTTGTGGAGGCTGAGGGGGAAAGAGAGATGGAAATTAGGATTGATGTGAGGTTGGGAAACCTGAGCGCTACTTAGCCAACTACTATGTATTTAGACTTGGCCTAGGACCCGTCCTTGTGGATTCATAGCCCTGGCTCGGGGGTGACCTATTGTTGAGAGTAAATGAACAGCAATGTCTATTATTGGGAGGAACGTCCTTGGTCTATAGCCAGTTGGTGAACGTTTACTTGCAAAGATAAGTGCTCTCTGTGATTTCTCTTTAATGTATTCTATTGTGTATTTAATTATCTCTGAGATATGTTTTCTAATGTGCATGTTTGCTGGTTATTTGTTGTGCATGGCACATTAGTTTATCTCTTTTATGTTGTGACATGGATCTTGTCTTATGCATGTGGTGTCCATGCTTCTAACATTGTTGAGAAGTCCTTTGTTTTCGAATTTGGATCAGAGAACTGAGTCTTGGGGTTGTAGTGTGCCTAGCCTGCGGGTGGGTTCGGTGTGTTGCAGCCTGTTTAAGTGGCATAGCCCAGCCTCTGGGTGGTCAGGTATGTTACAGATTGGTATCAGATCTTCTAGTTGAAACATCAGGTCGGTATGGGACGGGTCTTTTGGTAAGAGTCTCATGGTTGAGATCAAATTCTGACCGTGAAGTTAAAAATCTCAGGAGGAATGGCATTGCAGAATTTATGTAGGAGTTAGATTGTTAGAGATCAATTGTAATGGGTTCGAAGGATTATGACCATCCCCCCTCGAATTTAGGAGCGATCACCACTATAGGATCAGGAGAGATCTGGGATTGTTGGATCGAAGGACAAGTGAACACGGGTCGTCCGATGTAAAGGAAGCAAGGGTTAATGTCACAACCTTCAGATCCCATGGGAGAGAGAGATCAATGGACAAGAGGCATTGTGTGGAACCAAGTTGCACGAGAGATAATTTCCCAAGTCGGTCCCGCAATCCAAACCACGGTTTCACCAAGGGGTTACCTGTCAGCATCAGGAGAATTGTGGGGGGGAAAGTGGGTTACTCCAAACCGCCGATGTGTGCCCCCACAAATTGAAAGTCGTGCAGTGATTTGACATGTTAGTACTCAAGCGACGAACCTTCGAAGAGCTAAAGTAGTCGAGGACTGTCAATATGTAGGAGGACATGCGTCAACCAATCTTGTGCTCTGGGTGAAAGCACTCCAAAAAAAGGTGAGCAAAGAGAAGTTGAGAATTGAGATTTCTAGACCTCGGAGATCCAAAGTGAATTCAGTCCAATCCAGGAAGACACGTGGTAGAAATCCACGCACTTCAGGGAAAAGCGAAGGTTGAGAGTTAAGTTCTTTGAAGTAATAATACCTAAAGAAATTGTAGTCATCGATCCGTGGGAAACACGTGTCAGTAGATCGCGAGCTTCAGATAAAAAAATTTCAAAAAAAAGTTGAAGTTTGAGTTTTTCAAAGTTTGAAGGCCCGAAGGAATTGCAAACATTGATCCTTGCAGCGGTAACTTCTAAGGTCTCGAAGTCCGGGGTTAATATGGGTCGTCTGATAAGGGAGACACATGGAGGTAGTTTTTCCGGTTTGGGAAATTGGAGTTTGGGAGAATTGGAAGTGTTCTAGTGTGGAAACTCCCGAAGTCCCGAAGCTTGAAGAGTCAAACTAGTGGGGCACGATGATGTCACCAGGAGGTGATGTGGACCCCAGAATTTCTAAAGTGACATGGCTTGCAGACATCACTGGGGATGACATGGACACATGGGACGTGTGTCATGTGTCAGTAAGTTTTGAGCATGCAGATAATTGAAATGTCAGATAGGACGTGACACATGTCACCCGCCTGATTGGACCATGTGTTCACTTACAATATTTTTCTACGTGGCGATGAATCGTGGACTCTGAATAAATTACTCCGAGAGTTTTCAGTTGAGATTTGAAACTCCTGAAGCCCAAAGAGCCAGAAACCTAAAGTAAACGTCGACTTTCTGATCGTCCGAAGTAGACCTAAACTGTCAGATCAGGAGAACAGGTGGCGTGAAGTTGTGGATTCTGGGTAAGGACCCGAAGTAAATGTCGATCATCAGATCATCTGAAGTAATTCCCCACTGTCTGATTCAAAAGGACACATGGTAGAATCACGTGTATCTCGAGGGAAGTAAAGTTTGAATTTTGAGAATTCCAAAGTCTGAAATTATGAAATGACCACAATCGTCGATCTGGGAGAGGTAAATCTGAATTGTTGGTTCCCAAGAGGTAGATCTTGGTCGTCTATTTAGAAGCACCATCAATATCATGAGTTCAACAATCACCACGGTTTTGGAAAAAGGACATTGTGGTGGCTCGAGGTTAATTGTGAGGAGAAAAGTAGTTTGGTTCCAAACCATCTTTGAGTGTGGCCACAATCGTGCATCTGCGTGAGGTCACCGCCTAAGGTCACATCTAAGGAGGAGCCAAGAGAAAAAGAAGCTAGTGCCAACTCTGATATTTTTTGCAAGGGAGAAGGAGAAGGTCGCGGGGGCCATTAGACCTACACCAGAAAGTCAGAAGGGCTTGTGTTTAGATACAAAATGAAACCATCAAGGTTTCAGAGAGCTAATTCGGCTCAGGATTGAAGACCCTTGATCGGGAGGTCACGCAACCTTAGGAGAAGGGGGTCTGCATTAATAAACAAAGGGAAAAGAAGAGGAAACACTCAAATCAATAAGCCCATGTTTTTGCGCATCTGGTCATATGTAAATGGTTTGAAGTAAGTTCCTCATAAAGATTTAATTCGATAGATAGTTAACACTACAATAATACAGAGAATTGATAAAGGGTGAAAATATGATCTATTTGTGAACTGAGAATACAACATAAGCATGAGTACGACAAAATGAATCGATCCATGTCTGTGATAAACTCATGAAGACAAAAGAACCAAAACACAATCATGATTAAAAAAGATTTAATTCATATAAAAAGGAAAAATGGTATTAATTAAAGAATAATATTATCACTTAAAAGAAAAGGTACCTGTAAATTTAATTGCCAATTTTTGTATGATGTGTATAGCTCTAACAAGATGGTTTCTTGCAGGTTTATCAGGATTAAAGGTATAATCAAATCAATTCAAGAATAGGATCATATGTTAGGGTCATGGAGGCATGACTTTTCTTACAAAATTTGGATGAGGTACTACAAAAGAAAGAATATTCACATGGGACATGAAGCTAGCAGGTGAATAATGTCATTAATGGGCATAGAAAGGAAAAGTAAGGCTCCATAGCCTTGAAGGTAGATATGTGTAGACCGTTGCAAGATTGATGTGGAAGGAAACAAAGAGCTTAAGAGGTGGTCTATGAATAATCTCTATGTGTCAAGCATAGGAGTTCCAGGGAAGGATTTGTTAGATATGACTTATCTACTGTCTAAAATCTTAAATCAGAGTTCGAAGTGGAAGCAAGATGCCAATGCAGAGGAATTGGTATGTTCTCTGACTTCAAAAGTGGCACTGAATGAAAATGGATTTCCATTGGGGAATGGTACTAAGTGGTAAAGAATGGCCAGGTGGAACGTGGTTGGAAAAGTGTTCAGACCCATGGAACCATAGTGCAGATGAGAAGAATGGGAGCATGCAAGGCATCAAGGATCTAAAGGAATTAAATGACAACCAACTACACCAGAAATAGATAAATAAATAAGTGAATTGAAACAGAAATGCACTAGAGTTCATGAAGAATACAATGAAGTTAAATTGCATATGCATTAGTAGGCATGATGACAGTAAATGCTTGGTGCATATAGATGTGTAATTTTGCATATGTACATGCTTGGATATGCATATAACATGTTGGTGAACTTAGAATAGTTTGTTATTATGAAATAATGTTTGAGTATGACTAAGGATGGATTATGTATTTAGGAAAAATGATACAGTAGGGTTAAATATGTGGATGTTGTTGTTGCTTATAATTTCCATCGAGGTGAAGACCCATGAGGATGGAAGGAATGGTGATCAAAATGATGAAGGGGGAATTCTGTGAGCTTCTACAAATATCAATTGTTCAGACAACAACAAGTAGGTTGGTAACAACCAGGTAGGTATGCATTTAGTTTCCATTGATGCATACATGTTGAAGGGGATCGAGGTAAGGATTCCCTCAGTTAATTTTCAGTATTTAAATTGATATGTAATGGCCTAAGTCCCAAAGTGTGTAAGTGTTGTTGATGCTAGAATGAACTTAGATAAAATGTCAGTTTCATATTATGTTATGATTGGTTATGGGATCATAACCAAGCAATTCAGGAGACAAACTCCTTACATAACAATGAATATCCATAGATCTAGTCATGTGTGAGACCATAATATGGTTGGATATGGAAGGGCTATAGCGCTATGTGAGTGCTCAATAGTATCTATTGTATATCTGATGTTTGGATTGTAACCTCTTTGCCAACATTGAAGAGCACTTAAGAATTATATTCTTGGTGTTGTGTTTGGGTGGAAAAGGAAGGTAACCAAATAGTTAGGCAAGTAGTAGTAAGTGTGTGGATGACGTGTTGAATCGTTGGCCAGACCTTCCAACTCATCATGGTGAAATACATGACATATTTATGTGGTATTATGTAGTCAATGCATGGATGTATTGTGTATATGTGACCATGGGTATTGGCACATTGATTGTTATCTTATTAACTATTGCATTATGAAAAGTCTGTGTGACTGATAATACATGTGTATGTAATGATGAGTTCATTCCAATTGATAGTTGGATTAATATAAGTAATTGAATTGTAGTTGTAAACAATTCCGAGAGCACTTTGTGATTTTGTTTTGAATCACTGCCATGAGAATATATGTCTTGTACATGAGATATTGACAATTTGTTTGGCTGAGGAATGTTGAAATTGCAGGAGGAAAGGGGTCTTGGATATGGCAGTGTTGTAAGCCCATAAAGAAGACCAATGCCTATTGTTGCAAGAGTCAAATTGTTATGAGTAGAAACTCATGTCTAGAAGTTTTATTTTTCCTATATAAAACAGTTTTGGGAATTATGATTTGATAATTACTGACGAATTGTTTTGGCTGAATGTAAATTAAAGAAATTGCAGGTAGCATGGTCTTGGATATGGAAGGGATGTAAGCCCATAAGGAAGACTGATATATACAACTACAGAGCCAACCATTATGAGTAGAAAGTTCATGCTTGGAAAATTTTATTTTCCTGTATAAAACAGATTTGACATTTATGTTTGAAATAGTTATAATGATATCTCATGATGACTGTATGTGTATAATACAGATGAGATGTTGGATATGAAAGCTAGAAAGCATGGAAAAGGATAATGTTGTGACATGAGAACCCTGTGTCCCTAGAAAACTTCATGTGCAAGATAACCTTGGTCAAGCAAGATGGATTGCATGAGGGACTACATAGTAGAGAAGGGGATGCCTGAGCCTGGGCTTGGAAGGTGAGTGACCACAAGGAAGAGGAGACTTTGATAGCTCTTGATTGGGATCATGCACACAATGGGTATGTCAAGGAAAATAGTGAGCCAAGTTAATGAGACAGCCATATGGATGCAGATCCATGAGCTGCATAGATAAGTATTGTATTGGATTATGAAAATTTACTCTTACAATATGAGAAAGAATGAGAAATTTATTCACAAATTTTGAACTGACATGCTCTCTAATTTGAAATATTGTAGGAAAATTATGAATGTTGAAGATCTAGAAAAGTACCAGACTATGAGAGAAAAGAAGGTGATGTTGGAGAAACTAAATGACAAAGGCATGGAAGGAAGAAAGTCCAATGGATTTGCTACAACTGGAGTTTTGGAACCCGCAACTCTGAAACTTCCTAGCCAAGTGAACTTAAGCTAGGGAGAAGTGGAACAGACTAAGGGTCTGCATGGTAGAGAAAGGGGTTCATTTCTTTAGGTTGTGTAGAGCTGAGAGGGAAGGAGAGCTTGTTGGTTGGAACTGCTGCCAGAAATATAAATTCTGAATATCATCATACATGTTTTGGGTCGAAATGCCTATGCATACTTGTTTTAGGCCAGAGTGCCTATGTATATAAGTTTGGGTTAGATTGCCTGTGTGAATTAAGGCCAAAGGGCATATAATTGTAATGTTAATAACATTGGAATGGTGTTGTGCACTGAGGACAGTGTCAAAATAAGGGGAAGGGGGTGTAACATCTTGGTTCTAACCCTTATAAACTATAATGTATTATGTAAATATGACTTAGGATGGTGAGCTGGTAAAGTTGAAAAGGGGATAGAGTGCCTAGGAAATGAAACACTTCCTATACATTAATAAAATACATCGTTGGTTGCAAGACCGACAAGGACAAAAGAGATAGGGGGCTATGATTCCACGAGAGAGGGGGCTTGAGGGGATAAGTCTTGTTATTATTATTTTATTTACCCATAATTGATTTTATGGAGAAGAGGGGGTTACATGAGCTTCTTGGGAGGGAGGCCATATGGCTCTTGTCTTCATGTAATTATTTAAACATCCCTTGGGGGTTTTTTTGGGGTCATTCTTCCCTTGGTTCATCCTCTTCTCACTGGTTCACTCGTTCTTCTTCCTCTTCACTCACTACTGTGAGTTCATGTGCTCTTGGGATGAGCATGGAAATGAATGGCAAGAAGAGGAGAGCCATCGTTGAATGGTTGTAATGATTCATTGATCATTCCAGGAGGGAATGGATGCCTGTGTGCATGAACTTGATCTAGATCGGATGGAACTGTCCACAATTGAGAGTCCTTGGAATTTTCAGTAGGGATATTTCCTGACCAATAGCACTGGAGCCCTAGAGAGAAATGGAACAGCCTCAGGAAATACATGGCAGAGAAAGGTGTTCATTTCTTGGGGTTATGCAGGGTGAGGGGGAAAGAGAGCTAGAAATTAGGATTGTTGTGAGGTTGGGAAACCTGAGAGCTACTTAGACAACTACTGTGTATTTAGACTTGGCCTAGGACCCGTCCTTGTGGATTCATAGCCCTGGCTCGGGGGTGACGTGTTTTTGAGAGTAAATGAATAGCAATGTATATGGTTGGGAGGAACGTCCTTGGTCTACAACAAGTTGGTGAAGGTTTACTTGCAAAGATAAGTTCTCTCTGTGTTTTCTATTTAATGTATTCTGTTGTGTATTTAATTATCTCTGAGATATGTATTCTAATGTGCATGTTTGTTGGTTATTTGTTGTCCATGGAATGTTGTTTATCTCTTTTATGATGTGACATGTATCTTGTCTTATGCATGTGGTGTGCATGCTTCTAACATTGTTGAGAAGTCCTTTGTTTTCTAATTTGGATCATAGAACTGAGTCTTAGGGCTACACCGTGTCTAGCCTGCGGGTGGTTGGGTGTGTTTCAACCTGTTTAAGTGGCGTAGCGCGGCCTCTGGGTGGTCGGGTATGTTACACTATGTGAGGGGTTAGGTCCCTACCATGTCCTCCCCCTTAAAAATAGTGTTGTCCTCAAGGCTTGAGATGAAGAAATTGTTGCAGAATTGTAGTTGGTTCCCAAGTGGCATCTGTTGGAGTTGTATCTTTCCACTGGACTAACACTTCCTTGATGATTCGCTGACACAAACGATACTCACGTTGGTCCAAAACTGCTTGTGGTTGTATCCAAATGGAGCCTTCTTCATCCAACTCGGGAAGGTTGGTTTGAGTTTGGCACTTATTTCCAATCACCTTCTTTAAGCAAGAAACATGAAAAATAGGATGGAGCTTAGAATGACTGGGAAAATCTAACTAATAGGACACTTGTCCCACACGCTTGAGAACTGTATAGGGACCATAAAATTTGGGCATCAGTTTCCAACAATGGTCAGCCCTGAGGGAATTTTGCTTGTAAGGTTACAGTCAAATAAACACTTGACCCCCTTCTGCAAATTGGCGTTCGGAGTGACCTTGATATTCTTGTTGCTTCATGTGATTATGGGCCATGACAAAATTCTCTTTGAGGGTATGGAGAATAGCCTCTCGAACTGTAAGCGTTTGGTCAACTGTCTGGACCTTCGAGACACTTGGAAAATATGAGAAAAATGAAGGTGTATTTTGTCCATAGACTACTTCAAAAGGAGTCATGTAGGTAGTTGTATGGTAAGAAGTGTTGTACCACCATTCAGCGAGTGGTAACCATTGAGCCCACTGATTTTTCCTTTCCAATGAAAAACACCTCAAATATGTTTCCAAACACTTGTTGACCACTTCACTTTGACCATCAGTTTGGGGATGATAAGTTGTGATGATATGCAATTGGGTGCCTTTGAGCTTGAACAATTCTTGCCAAAAATTGCTAGTGAAAGTTGGGTCGTGATCATAAACAATAGAATGTGGCATGCCATGAAGCTTCAAGACCTAATACATAAAAAGTTGAGCCACAGTGGATGTTTTAAATGGGTGTTGAACGGAACATAAATGAGCATACCTGGAAAGACGATCAACTACCACCATAATGACTAATTTATTTCCCAATTTAGGTAAGCCTACAATAAAATCCATAGAGATATCCCGCCAAATAGTAGGTGGAATCATAAGTGTTTGTAGTGTGCCAGGAGATTTGATTGTTTCTCCCTTGTTGCATTGACACACATCACATTCATCCACAAAATTATGAATGTATTACTTCATACCATCCCAAAAAAAAGAACATTTGGCCCTGTCATAGGTATTGGTAAACCCTGAGTGCCCATCTGTGGGAGTAGCATGAAGCTCATAAAGTATCATGGATTTAAGTTTTGATGGTGTACTTAAATACAAACGGTCTTTGTATCGAATCCCATCATTGAGCCAAGAGTACCCTGGGGAGACTGGATAATTGGACTGCAATTGTTGTATCAGATGTGAACTTTTGGGATCTTGTAGCCATTCTTGGCAAACAACTTGGAGCCAATCTGGTACAATGAAGGAGAGAGAAAAAAGGGACCCTTCATCTTCATATTTTCTGGAAAAGTGCATCGGCAACCATATTGTCTTTTCCTTTTTTGTAAATGATATCATAATCATATCCAAAGAGCTTAGTCACCCATTTTTGTTGCTCGGGGGAGGAAAGGCGTTGTTCCAAAAAATACTTGAGACTTTGATGATCTACCTTAATTTGGAAATGTTTCCCCAATAGATACAGGCACCAAAGATCCACAGCATGAAAAATATCCAACATTTCCTTTTCATAGATTGATTTGCCCAAATTTCGCTCTGACAATTGTTTGTTGGTAAAGGCCAAAGGTCAACCCTCTTGCATAAGGATGGCGCCAATTCCTTTCCTGGAAGCATCACATTCCAGGAAAAAGGTCTTTGTGAAATCAGGAAGGGTCGGGACTAGAGTGGTGCACATGGCCATCTTCAAGGTTTGAAAATCCTAAGAAGCTGTTGGAGTCCAAGTGAAAGAATTATTTTGAAGGAGAGCATTGAGAGGTGCCGCAATCTTTCCACAATTCTTAACAAACTTGTGATAATAACCTTTTAAACCCATAAATCCATGCAAGCTTTTGAGAGTCTTTGGATGAGGCCAATCTTGCATAGATTCAATCTTTTTAGGATCCACCCTAACACCAACCTTGCCAACAAGATGACCCAAGTACTCAACTTTCGCGGTGCCAAAGGCACATTTAGATTGTTTGATGAAAATTTGGTGCTATGAGAGTATATGGATGATCTGTCGGATCTCAACTTGTGTGCATTTAAAAAGTTTTATGAATGCTCATAGTCAATTTTCTCAACACATAAAGTATCATTTAAGATAATTAAATGACAATTGTAAACTGAAATGAAAAGCAAACTGGACAGAAATGAGAAAACAGCAAATGAAAGATGAGAACAATAGAAAAGAGTCACAAATGCAGAAGTTGTTAACGGAGTTCACCCCCTTCACTGGGCTACGTGTCCGGGTCCCTCTCCAATGGGTACTGATCCAATTAATGGTTTTAAAATGGTACAAAGATGTTGCTTGAATCTCTGAACATCAACTTCGGCAACAGAATAGAATGCTATGCAAATCCCTCAAGACTCCTCTCTCCTGGCAATTACAATTCAACCTTCAAAAGACAAAGAAAACTAAATCATGACAGAGTGAAATCGACTTTACATACGAACAACAATCTAGAATACACAGCTATAATCCTCTCTCTGTCCTCTGTCTCCGTATACAGTCTTCAAGACATTTTCTCTTACAAGTTACAAACTGGCAATTAAATAACAACCAAGTATAACTGAGAAGGGTCGACTTCAACAGAACAGGTGTCTGGAACAAGAAATTACAGCAATACTCCCCTTCCGCACTGGCTGAGACATATGGAATATAAAGCTGCAGGTTGAAACTGCAATCCTGTTTTTGAGGCCTCTGTTCTACCTGCGCGATTTTCATCCCAACAGAAATGATGCGTTGAATGCCAATCAAGGCTAAATCCCGCCAGATATGGATCATGGAACGTATGACTATCCGCCAAGTGGATCTGTACAGCAGTTCCATATATTTGTTGTTCGTCCCCTCTGTTAAACCCCGCCAAAACATGCACAAGTTGTGCCATAAATGATACCAAACGATATACCAAATCTAGCAGCGGATCAAAATGCTTATAATCGCCAACAATGTGGAACCACATCATATCTGCTTGCAATATGTTGACCATAATCCAGGAACCTTTGTCTAACCGCCAGAACGGTGCCATTTAATCGTGCACAAAGCAATGACTATGTCACTAAATGTGAACTCCATGTTACAAAGGTCGTCGACATTGCAATGAACCATTTAGCTATACATTGGATGTGTTGAAAACTTATATGGCTAAGCTTTGATTTTATATCCCATAACCAATAGCTTTAATAAAACCATGTATGCATTGCCATTTCACTGGCATTGTACCATTTTCTCCTTTATTTGGATCAGTGTACTTTCATGACGAATGACCCCCTGGATCAATGGAGAATTTGATCCACATGGGAAAGATGAGATTGCCAAGTTTTACTATAGATGAGAATATCATCAAAGAAAACTAAGACAAAATGACAGAGAAAAGACGAAAGACATGATTCATGAGGCTTTGGAAGGTGGAGGGGGCATTACACCGGCCAAAGGGCATGACCAAAAACTCATAGTGACCCTCATGAGTTTGAAAGGAAGACTTGGGTATGTCATATTCTTGCATATGTATCTAGTGGTAGCCAAAACACAGATCAAGTTTAGTGAAGTACTGAGCACCACTCATTTCATCCAAGAGATCATCAATGACAGGAATGGGTAATTTTTCCTTGATGGTGAGATTATTGAGGGCAAGAAAGTCAAGAAACATGTGACAAGTACCTTCTTTCTTAAGTACCATGACCACAAGGGAAGAATAAGGGTCGGTACTGGGGCAGATAACACCCGCTTGGAGCAATTCCTGCACTATTTTCTCAATTTCATTATTTTGTGCAAAGGGGTGGCGATAAGGGAAAACATTGGGAGGGAGACTGAACAAGGGGAATAGAATGATCATGAACACCATGAGAAGGAAGAAGGCCCTGAGGGGTGGAAAAAATAGTTTGATGTTTAGAAAGGATAGCTTGGAGGTCAGGATGCACAGAGGGTGTCTCAACGGCTTGAATTGAATGGAGTTGAGCAATGGTACCAGAGTGGCCTTTCTTGAGGATATTTTCCATACGATGCGAACTAATGATCTCGGGAGAACTAACTATGAGACCTTGGAATTGATACTTTTGTCATTCCTATTGGAATTTCATGGTTAATTCCTTAAAATCCATAAGAATGGGAAACCATTCAGCACCTAGCACAATGTCACAACCTCCCATGCCAATGGAAAACATATGAGATTTCAGTTGGTAATGTCCAATTTGAATACGGACATTTTCACACTACCCAACACATTTCATGGACCCACCATTGGCTATCATGATTTGAAAATTATTGACAACACGGATATAGAAATTGGTTTCTTGGGCAATGCGACGATGAATGAAATTGTGGGTGTTACCACTGTCAACAAGGATGATGACCTTCTTGTGCTTAATGTAGCTAATGAGCTTGAGCGTTTTGGAGGATGAGAAGCTGGTGAGGGCATGCAAGGAAATAAGTGGGTCAACTTCAGGTGGGTCTGCAGGTTCTTGGGTGGCATTGAGAAGGGAGGGTTCTTCAATAAGGGGAAATGTCACATCCTCTTCAGGAACATCTTCAGAGATGGCCATAAATAGTTTTTGTTCCTTACACTTGTGCCCCGAAAAATATTTTTCATCACAATTATAGCAAAGACCCTTCAATTGGTGTTCATCCATTTCAACCCTAGTTAGTTTCTAGACCTTGAGGGTTGTAACAGGAGGGTTAGGATTAGCACATCGAGGGTCAGGAACAAAAGGGGTTTTTTTTGTTCTGGGAAAAAAAAACGTGTTAGGCCTCTTTAGAATGTTAAGTAGCTTCCAACCAAGTGGGAGGGCAAGTCATGAGAACCTGGGATCGGATTTCATCCTTGAGACCATTGATAAAGCCTTTACGGAAGAACGCATATGGCATGCCCTCTATTCGAAAGGCCAAATGCTCAAAAGAAGTGATGAAGTATTCCACTGTGCCTGTCTATTTCAACTTGGTCAAACGACCTAGATAGTGGGTATCAGTATCAAAGAGGGCATATATCTCAGCAACAAACTGGGCCCAGGAAATATACCCTTGACATGATTTTTTTAGCCATTGCCATGATTTCCAACATTCAAGATCTAGATAGAGAACAGCATAGCGAAGTTTGGACAACTCGTCAGTAATACCATGTAGAGAAAAATAATGTTCCACTTGAGTGACCCAACCTATAGAATCAGAGCCATCAAATTTATTAACCTCTACATGAGGAAGACGAGGTTTACAATGAAAGGACTTGCAGTGAAGATGTGGAGATTGAGAGGAATCAGCAGCATCAGTTTGTGTTGATGAATAAGGACCCATAGGGAGGTTCAACTATTGATTGATAGCAATCTGGAAAGAAGCCAATTGGGTTGTGAGGTTGGATTCCAAGGTGTCAATGCGGGAATTGGTGGAATCTATCTGATATGTGAGATGTTTGATGGAGACATGGGCTTGATTAACGGAATTTTGGAGATCTTAGTTGTGAGTGGTGGCCATTTGGAGAGGGAAGTGCAGGTAATGAAAAAAATGGGTGGGTGGGACCACAAGAAAAAAAATGAACTTAGAAGTGATAGGTACCATGACAATCAATGCTTGAAGGGAAATATAATGGGATAGGCGGAAAAACAAGGAAACCGGGAAGGGGTCGGGTCCACTGAAACAAAAAGGATTAAAAATAAAGGGTATAACTGGGATCAGGGAAAAAGGGGGAAGCCAATGAAATAGGTCCCAAATAATTGTGTCGGCGGGACCACTATACTCTTTTTTTTTATTACTCTTGCGGAGTTATACTCCAGCCTAAAGAATACTACAGTGACAAAATTCCCAAATGCTTAACAGGAAGAAATGTGTAGTAATTTTACAGCCAGAATGCAGAAGACAATGTAGCACGGCAATAGATCTTCTTGGTTCTATTTATGTTTCCTTCCCAAGGGTTAGGGTAATCAAGGGTTCTACAGACAAGGGTTTGACCTGTGTTATAGCTCTATGATATACGTGCAGGGTCCAACAGTAGTACTCAGCCCAATATCTCATGGCACCAACTAAGGAGGCTAGATCGTACCCTTAGTCATACTACCCGACTACCTAGGTACTAGAGAGTATCTTCCCGAGTGTTGTTCTCAGTGGCACTATAGAAGTCATGAAGCTAATCAGTTTATCTACGAAGGGCTTCAGAAGATCTAGGTCGATCTGTATACAGGTGTTGTCTAATGTGCTACCACTTGAAGGGGTACCAACAGGGGTTA
>JASDQU011246745.1:25501-39719 GCA_032191745.1 Picea mariana | reverse complement strand
CTTAGAATCACGTGAGCGACTGTCGCAGTCTGCCCTCACGGCATCGTGGATCCCCTCGAACTAGGTAATCGTTAACCTACAGTTCAAATCGTGAGCGACTGTCGCAGTCTACCCTCACAGCATCGTGGGTCCTCTCGAACTAGGTAATCGTTAACCTACAGTTCGAGCCAGGGCGGGAGTGCTAATAGGCTGTGGCAGGGCTGCTGACACACCTCTCCCTCAATCTCTCTGGAACTCGTGTGTGGCCCCTTTACTCCATATGTGAGTCTGGTCGGCAAGCTATCGTCAGCCTGCATCATCAACCATCATGTCAGATCATGTCAAAAACATATCATGAAATCAATAACATGTCATCAAAACCACACAATATCACTGTAATGAAAACAACTCAAATAGCCCACTCCCTGACTCAATCCGGATTCCAAGGGAGTTCCACTGATGCCTCTGCATCCTCAAGGTCCGAAACCCTGCACACTCAATGAAACTGAGTCAATAGCACCTGTATATAGCAATAGTAAAACATCCTATCATCAATCATGATGCATCATCATCAAGGTTAACTGGTTCATCATCATAAAAATCCAGATCACTTGCGAGCAAGTGTCCTCAAAGAATAAGTTTTGTTAGTGCGCCAGAGCGGGATGTTACATCAAATGTTTTCAAATCATCATATGTCCAGGAGAAAATGTCTTTAAATTATTTAAATAGTTTGATGAAAGTAGATCGTTCTTTCTCGGAGAACCTCATTCCCAAATTGATATTTTGAGGATTTTCCTTAGATCCTAAATTTACTGTCTCATAAGTCAACGAAGAACTGTTCATCTTACAATTGACTGACCCTATAAATTTATCATGTAAATCATAAAAAATTTCTAGTCATACGACGGATCTGGGAATAGAGTTTACCAAATCAGATGTCGGTTCAGGAGATCTAAGATATGATATTACCGTGAATTTGCGGAGGTTTTCATCATGAGTTCCTTCATCAATGATTTCACCTTGGAAAGTGTCCTCCATATGCAAGAAGTTGATGATTTATTGATCGTCGTCGAAAACTCTCCGATTGGTGATGTTGTCTGGGATCGATGGCCTGAACGATAATTCAATCGAAAATTGATTTGGAGAGAGACCTTCTGCAAGAAAAAATTTAGAAGCAACATTATCCGATAGGTCAACCTCAGAATTACTTAATCTAGGAATCGAATTGATGTTAAATGCTAAAAATTTATGTATCAAACTCCATACCTTGGTTTGGTAACTTCTCAGACGTAGTGACAAACAATGTATGGAGTTTCTTACCTATATGACCATTATCTCTGAATCAACGAACACTATTAAATTTTTTCCATCCATATCGAAAGATTTTTTAATCTCTTGTAGAAGTGCTTTGTATTCGACAATGTTATCAGTGCATTCAAACTCTAATTGACAGGCGATGAAAGTTTTATTTCCTTCCAGTTCGATGAGTACACGTCCTCAACCAACTCCTTCTTTGGATTTGGATGGATCGAAGTAAAGTGACCATATATGAGATTTGTCAGCAGTGTTTGTCACATTTGGAAAGGCTACTGATTGAGTACAGGTCATGAGCTATGATTGTTGCTCTGGATCAGTGATGGGGGAAATTTCGATCATGAAGTTACCAAAGAAAGTGTGCATTCCCTGCATTTTGAATGAATTAGTGGATACAGTAAAAGGTTCATTCAAATCATTCAGATCTGTCACGGTATGTTTTAGACAACGTTCACTAATTATCCTAATTTTATTTGGATGCCCATTTGCTGGTAACCACAAATATGACCAATCTATGGCAGAGTACCCATGTAGATGATCGGATCAATCCCTACTAAAAAAAAAACCATAGAATTCGAGGATGTAAACAAGAATGATGTCAATAATTTGGTGAACCTTTGGATTAAAAGATATCCTAACCAATACATCCTTTAGTTCACCGATTACCTTAATGTTCGCCCGATCGAGCTGAATGATTTTAAGACTAGAAAGTTGAACTTCTACATTAATTTTTTGGCAAACAGATAAATGCATCACATTCGATGATGCACCAGATTCCACCATGCAATTATGTACATTTCTATTAAAACTTTCAAAACTTAATAAGAAAGGTGGGACATTTTTGCGAGTATTAACAACAAAATTCTATTGATTTTTAGTCGTTGTCCCTCAAACAATTTTATCTACATTTGATACTGTTTTTTCAATGATATCCATTTTATTTGGGGGTTCAGATGTCGTTTTAGTAGGGATCTTTTGGGTTTTTTTAGAACTAATTTCTGCAATTTTCTTGTTGTTCAAGTTATTGTTTTTACTATTTTTTGCGATGTTTTGAAGGATTTTATGCAGAATAAGAGGAAATTTAAAAAGTTCGAAAATAGAAATATTAGCCCTTAATTTTTTCAGGTCTTCAATCAAATCATATTCTAAAACAAGGGTTGCTAAATTCTGTTTTATTTCATTTTGTTTCGATTGTCTCAAAGGCACATTATTACTCATTTTGGAAGAGGGTTCACTCTGTGTTTTTCTTCTGGTGTTGTAAGGGTGGACATTTTCAAAGTTTTCTTCAAAAATACTATCAGAGAACTGCCCGAAGATATCGGGAGATGACTCCTCTTCTTCAGGTACTTCTTCTTCAACTACACCTTCAGGATTTTTAGGGGGAACATAGTTATCATGTGCATCAAGGATAGTTTTCATAGTGTATTGTAAGCTTTCAAAACTAAGACCTTTTGGGGTTGGATTTGGTTGGTTGGGGGGAAAAGGATTTCTAAAAGGAAGTTTAAAACTTCCTTTGCTTGAGGATGCCTCTTCAATCGATCTCTTCAAGTCTATCACTTGATTCAATAATGTTTGGACAACCTTTTGCAAAATTTCTAAGTCTAGAGTTTCTAGTTGGCTTTTGGCTTAGGGATGCCTCACAAGGATTTCGATTTTCTTTTTAGAGGATGAAGTTGTTTCAACTTCACTATTAAGATTGTCTTTCAAACTTAATATGTCTTTTTCAATTTGGCTTGCCTCCTCGAAGGCTTCCATTAATATAGAATTTTTAGACCTCTTAACCCAAATGGCTATATTATTATGTAGGTCCTTGGTGTAATATGCAACAATTAGACTTTCTCTAGGCATTGAATCTATGGGGATTTGATTCTTTAACGTGAGGAATATTTGGTTAAAATCTTTTACTTTCTCATTAGGGTTCATTTTTAGGCTGGAGAGTTCCATTACTAAGACTTTAGGGGTTTTATCATCTCCAAACTTCTCTAAAAAACATGTTTCAAAATTTTCCCAGGAGACAATGCTCTAGGTTTGCTGAGCAAAATACCATATAGAGGCATTTCCCTTCAACGTATAAGGAAATATTCTACATACTACATCTTCATTCTCTACACTTCAGAGTCTAATGACCAACATGAATTTCTTTATGTGATCTTTGACAGATTGCTTAGAATCCGAATCAAATTTAGGTAACCATTTCTCCGGGTGTTTTGGCAATGGGTGTTGGGGTCCAGTTACAACCACAACATCTTTATCAAGCCATGACCTGGTGGGATTGTTTTGGTTTTCCATGGGTGTAGGTGGTGTCGAAGGTTGAGATGGTTCAGACGAGGAACTTCCTTCGTCGGAAAATTCTCCTCCTGAAGAGGATGGAGATGAATGAGGTGGTGAAGGTGGAATACCAGATCACCTGGCTTCAAGAGTAGGTGTATGGTCAGGATATATGGTATTATCTCCTAAATATTCTAAACGTAGTCTAGTGCCTTCAATTTTCTCTCAGATATCCGAGAAGTATAAAGGTTGATTGAGAGGCCTACTAGGTTGTCTGATGTGGTTTGGTGTTATCGGCTCTACAGGAATATCCGGATTCTCGTTCAAAGTAGTTGATGTTTCAGAAGCAACATTGTTGTCTGAGTGACTACGTGTTACTACAAGGAAGTGAGTGTCTTGGGGTGGAGTTCTGCGACTTCCACGTGCCATCAATTATATTCAAGCCCTCCTTCTTGTGCCATTTGTTGACAAGAGAAAATGATTGTCCATCAAATGGAAGAACGAGTATGGTCTGGGGTTGTCTAAATAACCAAAGCCATTTGGTATAACTTGTTCTGACGGGTTTAATGGCTTCGTTAGCCAATATAAAGTCCTAAAAGAAAATAAACAAGAAAAAGAAATAACTTAACTAATTACTAGACACTATATATTATATATGTACATATGCTCTAATATAACTATTATAAGTGTATTTAAGCAAAAAATATACAAATATCACTTATGTACATCATTTACAAATTGCAAGTTTTAATCGAAACTTACGAAATCAAATGCAAAAATAATTTATTTTAAGAAGTAGATAAAGAAAGAACATTTAAATATTTTTTTTTTCCTTTATAACTATAACAAATATTGAATTGAATAAACTATGAAACGCAGACATACATGTAGTCAAAAGATAAACAAAATATTCTAGTTTCCTTAATATGTAAATGACAGAATTGAAAAAGATAAAGGAGCTAACCTRTTGTTAGTTTGTGAGATGTATCCAAATGTCTGCATGAGTGAAAAATATCCAACTACCACGCCCAAGAAATAAATCTGCAATGGACTTTATGACTGTTTTAAATAAATTCAAAACATGTATTGGCAGTTGCGGTTTAATGACARAGGAGGAAACACAAATTGAACCTTGTGATCTTATAATTGCACACAATTACAACAAGATAAATCTGAGTGTAAGTTATTACATTTCATTATTCAACTAAAATTAAAAGATAAATCCTATCATTCGAATTGGAGATATGATCACAGTATTTATATCTAGAGCAGCAAATGATATTTATAATATATGTATCCCAAACACAATAGATCATTAATTCTAAATCTATCATACCTATTAGTATATCAGGATTAACAAAACATAAATGAAAATATCATTTACAAAAGGCTAAAGCCAAAATGCATATATGTTGTTTCATTAGGTCTTGGAATCACTCATCCATCTTCTGCCTTAGGCCAAGATGATTTCCTTTACAAAATATAGAGTATTTAAATATTTTATGAAAACTAAAATTCCTATCTTCTAAGGTAGGATCAAAGCTCAAAACTATCTAAAAATTACAAATATAGAGGGCTCTAAGCCACTCATGATCAAATTATATCTTCAAAATTTATGAAAGTTCTCTCCTATTTACAAAATAAGCGAAAGAGATATCTAATCCACTAAGTTGAGCAACTCCATCCCATAAGATCAACAATTAGATACACCTTGTCCTGAAAAAATGAAATGAGAGAAAGTTAAACATTTCATTAACTAACAATTTCTAAATTTATATGAAAAAATGACTTGGCTACAAAATCTCTTAATTATGTAGTCAGTCTTATTATTGGTAACTGAAATCCAAATCGATCTAAATTGATTAAAGAAACATCAAATAAATCATGACTGTAACAAAAATCAATCTTACCATTTAACTAATAACAAAAATTGGATCACGATATCTCAGAATTTATCACGGCCTTTACACTGTCAGCATTTTTTTATAACATTATTGCTTGTCTTTTTTAGACGCTACGCTTGCCTCTATGCATTGGCCTTGAGTTCACAGTTTTCATTTGCCAACGATTCATTGAGAGTCGTGAGAGATTTGATCTTTTCTTGGAGAATGAGGATGCTTGTATAGTACTTCCCTATCCAATGCAAACAAACTTCGCAATGCATAGTAGGGGAAACTTTTTGAGGAATCATGTAACTATGTGCTAAAGAATCCATGCTACCCACTATCGGCCTTTGACCTATAAATCCCTTTCTATCTTTTAGACATGGTGGTAGATTATTGACATAATTGAATGGTTGTTCTAGTTTGCAACAAATCGAATATTCCTGTGCTAGAAACCTTTCAATCTTAGAGTCAAAATCCTCATGGATATTGATCGAATTGATCAAGTTCACATGAGGCTTGGATCTATTATGTAGACTCCTTGAATTGAGGTGACCAACCCTCTTATTATGAAACCCTAAAATTGTATGATTTTTCTTTGACTATTTGCAATGGTTTTTATTGTTGGATTTTATAGTAGGGTTAGGGAAGACAATCGGTTGATTCACAAGAGTTTTAATAAAATCATAACTAACATTCTTTTGTCCACATAAAAGATGATCAGGTAATCCCCCTTCAAGAGGGTTTTAATCCAATAAATATGGCCTGCCACATGAGAGATCAAGAGGTTTTTCTATCATAAGTTTATCCACCATAGGGGTTTCTATAGCAATTTATGCAACAAAACCATTTCGATATAGAAACCCGTCCCAATCATCACCTAGGGTTTTCAAATGTTGAACCAACAGTAATTTAATCAAACCATGGTGAAAGAGGCTAGAATCTAGATTCTGCTTCTTGTATGTCTTCGACATTTTATACAAACTTCTTAGTAGGTAAAACGACATATTTAGATGGAAGCCAATAAAATGCATGAGCAATATCGCATGGTAAAGGAAGACTAGGCCATAACGACCTTCACAGGTAATAAATTGTTTTAAAACTGTTAAAAGACCATGCTATCTAAACTTGAGTAGGGAGACCAGAATACCTTTGTCACAACAGTCTATCTATCTTGAGGTGACGAAAAGACTCCAGGGTACTTCATCCAATTTCAAAATTTTTAACCACTTTTGACCAGTGAGAGGGAGCCCTGTTGCTTCACTCAGAAAATCTTTGGTGATCTCCAATTAAATATCACCCACCTTTTCTCTATATCCATAAAATGTAAGGGCGAATTCTTTGGCCACTTGCATTCTATACCCCTGGAACTTCTTAATAAACATATCCCAACCCTGGCTCTTCAAATCCTCACTGTCATCATCATAAAGCAATAATGTTTGAGAGCCATTTAGCTCTACTCAGATGACAGGGGCCATTACGGGCTCGAACAAACTGTAGCAAGGGAAACTTGAAATAACTGTGGGATAATGGGGTAGCAGTAAAAGAGGTGAGTCTGAGATGATAGCATGGAAAAAATACTAGAAATAGACTAGCATGACCATAACATAATCATAATGTTTTTAGTCACGAAATTTGGGCATTTCTGGTAATGAACATTTTGAGTACAGAGCATAACACAAGACCTTAGCTCATAAAGAGAGGCTTGTCACTTCAAACTGCCAACTAAAACAAATCGTAGGATACGATCCTAGTGCATTTAATTCCCATGGCATGTGATAGGTAGACTTGATTTGCAAAGGTTAGGAGAGGATATGTTTTTACAATCCAAATGAAAATCGAAAATTTAATATCAAAGTTGATTTACCAAGAATTTAAACGAACAATCTTATACTCCAATTGCAAATCAACATAGATATTAAAAAAAACTCAAAAGGAAAATCATCCCAATATTGAATAGGAAGTAGATACAAGTCACGATGAATTTTTTACCAAGCAAGCAATGGATAGAGTCATAATGAAAAATTAAGTTTAAAATGCTTGATTCATGTTTACAGTCATGAATCAAGCAAAAAAAATGCAAGATAAAAGTAAAACAATAATAATCAAACATAGTTTTAATAACCAAATAATCACCCTCAATTAGCAATATTTACAAGATGAGGAGTATGCAGTTACAGGAGTTGTCCTTTGTCATTGAAAAACCAAAAACATGTACGGCTGCCAACATGTGGCTCTAGCATTTGGGTTGTGGGTAGAGCACTTGATTACTCCTTTCAGAATATGGGGTGGTGGCTCTGGTTTTTTGATCTGTAAAGAAATATTTCTCAAGGAGGAGGAGATTCTAGACCAGGTATAGCCTATCAAGAACTATAATTGCAAGAACGAGTGGCTACATGAACTTTTGCATCGACCATATTGATACAAAAACAGTCATCGTCTTGCAATGATGGGTTTTGACTCCCATCAATTTCATTTTTGGAATTTGAGGAGCTTGAGGTCATRTGCTGGTTGTGTGGGAAAGGATTCTTCATCATGAAGAGTGGTAGAGATAATAGCCTCCCAGCTTCTGCAAGTTTGGGGCATAAATCAGTAAGGTGATCATTTGTACAAAGATTATAGTGGAATTTCACCTTACGTGTTTCTCACTTTCCCTCTCCGACATTATTATTTGTCTTCTCATTATTAACATTGTCCTTAGGTTTATTATTATTTCTCCCACCCTTACGATTATTACATACTTTTTTCTTATTCCCTCCTGGTTGTTGGTTACCATTTGGGTTGGTCGATGATTGCACAGAATGTACATCCACCGATTGAGTGGGATTGGAAGGAACAGATGAAGATGGCCCTCTAGCAGACTGGATTAGAGACAAATTGTTCAAATGGATTATCACCAAGTCTGTGGATTTCACATTGGATAAACCTACACGCCATCAACATGAGGTCCAAGATTTTTTCTAGGGTCATACGTTGATCACAGTGCATCCAGAAGAATGTGATATAACATACTAGACTGAGTGTATATAAGATATAACTGTTGGGCTTTGAAGATTGCTTCTTCGTCAGTGGTAACCCCAAATGTAGAAACATCCTTCAAGATAGGAGGATGAAAAGACTTGAGGAACCATTCTAAAAGAAAGGCCAAGGGTATGAAGGTCTTAATCAACATCTTCTATCTACGCCACTCCTAGATGTGATCCAAGATATGAGTGGCAGTGTCCTGGCATAAAGTCGATAGAATTTCTAGGCCAACATTGCAAAGAACCGAAAATTGGAAGTGGTTAAGGAAGACCAACACCATCTCACTAAAGGTCTCATATTCCCCCCTAGGTAGCTCGATATACCATTTCGCAGCAACCCCAATGAGGGTACGTTGAAATAATGTCAACCGAATAGAATCATCATTAAGGGAATTCAAGGAGCACCATAGGTGAAAGGTAGTAACATGATCACTAGGATCCTCACCATTCTTACCTTCGAATTTAGGAATGTGTTGTCCCTTGACCAAGTTCTGGGAGATCCTTGGTCAAGTTTGACCTATTTTGGGACTTCGAGAACCTGTCGAAGAAGGAGTGCATGACAAAGAAGATATCGCGGGATCTTGGCCCCTTTTTGGTTCTTTTTTGGGATTTTGGATTATGTAACGGGTATGGGATGTCGGCCCATGGGTTTACCCATGTTTAGGCCTATTTTGTAATGTATAAACAGATTTCTAGGCAATGTAATAATAAAGTAGTTACGAATGACTAAGTGCTAGATATATGTAATTGAAGGATTGTAAGTGCTCTATGCATACTGTGTGAGACTTGCATAGCTACATGCAAGTAATTGTAAGAAGGCTTGGTGTTTTACCCTAGCTCAACGAAGGAGGATCCGACGGAGTGCACGCAGATCTCTTGTCTTCTACAGAGTAGGATTTTGATGCTATGTGCTTGTAAGAAGCTTGACAAATATAATAAAGAAGAAAAGTTGGTAGACGTAGCCCCAGGGTGGGGGTGAACCATGTATATGTTGTGTTTCTCTGCTTTGTGTAATGTGTTGATGTGTTTGTCTCTTTACTTGCTAAGTGTTTTGATATAAATAGATTGATTTGTTTATGCTTTGTGCTAATGATGTATATGGATGTTAGATCTGACTTGTATGAATTTTCTAGTGCCTGAATCTGTTGGATCTAACCTACTTCTCTATGATAAGTGATTAGATATATCAGATATGAATGAATGATGTGATTCTCTATTTTATCTATGGAGTAGATAGTGGTTAAATATTAATGAATTGTCGGTGCTAAGTACTCTGTTAAGTATTACAATCACAGATATGTGTCCCAGCTAAGGTTGCAGACACCTGAGTCCTGCAACCACCCCTATCTCTACCTCGGGTGAGATGTCATATGCTTCGCATGTGTTGTTGAAAGGGTCGGTAGTTAGGGTTTTGTTGGTGCATTGTTGTACCATTGAACCCTGGATCTTCCCCTATGAAAGCAAATGGTTTTTTTGCCGTGACCTTAAACTGTGTTTGTTGGGAACTAAGGAAGAAGAATATTTGTGCAAATATCCATCCTAAAACTATCAAAACTATGTACATAGATTTTTTTCCCTAGTGCGCAACATACTACTTGACCTGTGAAGCTTTGTGCCAAGAAAAGAGATCAAATCTAAAAAAAAGAGGTAAGATCTGCAAGCTCTGTGCTCTGATAAAGGTAAGAATAGTGAAAAGTTCTATATCTGAAAGTTGTGTGCTCTGTAGAAGTAAGATAAGTGGAATTTTTTTCTTCAAAAGTATGGATCTAGGTATGTTTGATAGATTCTGTCCTAGCTTGAAAACTAGGGCACTAATAGATTAAAGAAGGTTTGATATGCATAGATCTGATAAGAATATTGAAAGAGATGTTATACCTATTCATAGAAAGAATGTTTGGACTAACCAGTGGATGTAGGATCCTAGAAATAAATGCTTGTGCGTTAGCTACTATGACCCTAGTGCACAGTATAGAAAGAGTTGGGAATCATTTAAAAGAAAGAGATGATTAACCCTCTGTTACAGTTGCATAATATGGGGACATCTTACTAAGGAATGCCATGGGAGAAGACCTAGTTTTCTTTGTTGCAAAGCTATGGACCATGAAGTATTGGATTTCCCTAGAATGATTGCTAATCTTGAAGAAATGAGAATGAGACAAGAAAATCCCAAGGCATATCTAGAAACTAAGATTATGGCAGAACCCTAGAAAGAATTAGTGAAAGTATTGCTACAGATGAAAGAAACCCTGAATGATCACCGACATGTCAATTTATCAGAGGTATTCAAAGAAAAAGAATGCCTTGAAGCAAGAATATGAGACTTCGACATTGACTATGTTCTAGATGAGGAAACACATGTGAATATCATGACAGAAAGAACTTGGGAACTTTTAGGGAAGCCTATTATGACTCCTTCATTGGGAGGAATAGGTCTATTTAGAGGAAAGATGATAAACCTATGTGGAAATCTCACCTAGATATCTATGAATGTCAATGGAACTTCAACATAGGAGGATTTAAAGACTGTTAAATTTATTGAGAATAGAACCTCATTTACAATGTAACTAGGAAAACCTTGGATTGAAAGAGATTAGGCCAGAAGGAAAGAAGAAGAAGAAGTTTTGGTGTAGAAGAAGAAATAGTTAAAAGATTTCATGACTAGAAGAATCGCACACTTGATTGAAGAACATAAGAACAGATCAAAGCTATTTAACACCAGAGACCCGAATATTGAAGTTGCAAGAAGACTAGATGACCCACAAAATATCGATGTACCTGTTCCAGATAAAGAAGAAGTATCACCCTCGAATCTTAGGAAACAATCTCAACAGCGCAAATTAACTATGCCAAAAGAAGATAAGAATCAGAATGGAAAAATCCATACCAAGATGAAGCTCACTGGAAAGAAAGCTATAAATCTATGTAAGAAGAGAGATAAGATCAACAAGTTACAAAAGGTTCTAGAGGGAACTTCGCTGAAGGAAAAGTTGAAAAACTGGAGCTTCATCGGGATAAAAGAACAACATCACATGGCTCTTCACCAGGGTGAATCAATATAGCCATTGGGACCAATATAACCATTTGGTAGACCACCCCGCCCCCCCCCAAATGGATAGAAAGGTATTAATGGTTAGACAGATCGCCACCAGACCGTTGGAACGTGCCATAACTAACAAAATAGAGTTAATGAAGGCTTCTCGACCATTGCAAGAAATATGTTGCCAATTTATCTATTTATCCCGTTGTGCCATGCATTGAGAACACTTTTACTAACTGTGAATCTAATCCCACAGACTTGTTTATTTTACATAGTGATCATTGCGTTATTTCCCTCTATCCTATTGTAGTGTCTAAGTTACTCCTCGAGCCTGAAGATTTCCAACCCCGAGCATGTATGTCAGACAAGTTCAATGTTGCGGAGAAATTTATCGAAGAAGTTATGATTAACCTCATGATTGAAAGAGTCATGTTGATCATTGCAGGTATACAAGCTTCATTGATGACAATGGTGCAAGTCTCTCCATCGACTGCTTGTTGTGCCAGACCATCCCGACCATCAGCAGAAAAGAGAGCCAAGCATAAAGACGAACTCACAAATGAAAAACTGATTCCAACCATATTTCCCAATTACATCCTGCCTCTAGCTGGTGCGGTGAATCGTGATAGTGTGCCCAGAGAATTCGAGTACACCATGGTCACTGCGTACCTCCTAAAGGGGATACATGCAGTTCAGACAGAGAAGGATATGATCACAGTGTTGAAGTTCAACGACTTCAACCTTAGGGATCACAATATTTATGGTATGCTCGCCCCACACAAGTACCTAACCAAAAATAAGAGGAATAATTCAAATATAATCCCCCAGTCATGGACGATGAACCTCGTGCAGTCCATCATGTTGAATGTCATGAAGATCCCACACTTCGGAGGACACCAAGAAGTCAATGCATGTGCCAAGTTGCTACTATCATGTTACCATGGCTGATACTTATGGATAGACCACCACATTATACTTGACCCAACATTGATCCACAAGATCACAGGACCAAGTATGAAAGGACCCGACCTGCAGGACTTTTATCCATGAAAATCCATAGATCACACTCTCACATAGAAGATCAAGGATACATATGGGGACGTTGAGAAGGGAGCAAGAGGCTACAAGGTATCTTCCATCCAGAGTGGCACAATGTGCCTAGCATGTCAACTGATAGCTAGAAAGTTAGTAATAAAGAACCGACCTATGCAGGTAACCAGCTTTGTCGTTGACCTCATAGTGAAGTGCATGGAAGGCCTACATATGAACTGGGAAAAGTACCTAGTTAACCAGTTGGAAATAGATTTCTGAGAAGCATAGGATCAAGGTTATGAATTTCATTTCAGTTGGCTCCTGGTCCTCATTGCATTTGTTTCCTGGGAGATTTCAAAAGGAGCGACCTTCCCAAACATCGATCCATTTGAGCAGCTTGCCGTGAAGTTCACTACTCTATGGTATTCAACTGATGTGAGCAAACAATGGCAGTCGAATGTGGTGTTTCATACATACTATGTTAAGTACCTAAACCAGATCTGCAAATATACTTCAGAAATAACCAAGAATAAACCATAAACCATTCACCATATCATGAACACAAGAAATAGAGAAAACCCTTGAGGTAGGGTAACACCATATATTAATCCTTATGGAAGGATAAAACTCCTCAAGCAATCCTTGCTTGTACAATCACAATATTCTTCACTATGTTTCATTACATTGCCTAGACTTCTTTATATAGCTCTCCCTATCTCCTAGGAACCTTCTAGAGAGCCTTCTCACATTTATTACATCCAACTACCATAGTGGGTCTTTATTAATATAGTGGACCTAGTCCACCTTACATTGAATGACCACATTCCCATATATTAAATGACTTCCACTAATAATACATAACTACATTCCCATTGGGTACCTCCCTAGGTACCCCATATTACCTCCCTAGGTATACCACATTCCATCCCCCTTCACATGTTTCGTCCTCGAAACATTAGAAGAAACCATACAATATGACCGTCTAAGAAATGTAGCCAACTGGTACCAAGTACGACCATCCATCCATCCCAATGGAAGTCGAACGTGATGTCTATCTTCTACCTTTGCACCCTTATCTTTCTCTGCATCATGTCGTGGTTTCCATGGGATTGTTTCTATAGCTTGAGCTCTTCCCATAGTGTTGGTAGTCTTCCATGCACCTCTTGATCGGTTTCCTGTCTGGTGCCCTGCTGGTGCATAAATGTGTTGATGCACATGCCCTTGCCTTGATGACTTTTGCATCTCTATATGATGTGGATGGAGATATACAACAACTGTAGGAATTTGTTCTTTTTTCTTCAAATATGCAACATTTTATGCCTTTGAGTCAATGACCTCCTTAGCTTCCTGATTATGTCCTTCTTGTAGTTTTTCTTCATCTCCTTCTGTAGACTCTGCCTCTGATTCAACTTCAGACTGGGCAATAACTTCTTTGCTATCTTCCATGGGTCCATCTTTATTAATGAGAGACACATCCTGCAATGTGATTTTATTTTTCTTGTACCACAACTTTAAAAACTTCTTTTGCACATTAATATTAATGGTACCCACTGATTCTATCCAAGGATATCCCAAAACAATATCCACTTCATCCATATTCATAGCATAAAAATATGAATGCAACACATATTTATCCATGGTAATCTTCAAATATTTAAAAATTTGAACATTTTCACCCTCAA
>JASDQU011246745.1:8973-24446 GCA_032191745.1 Picea mariana | reverse complement strand
TAGTGGGTCTTTATTAATATAGTGGACCTAGTCCACCTTACATTGAATGACCACATTCCCATATATTAAATGACTTCCACTAATAACACATAACTACATTCCCATTGGGCACCTCCCTAGGTACCCCATATTACCTCCCTAGGTATACCACATCCTCTAGCTAAAGCAAACCATCGAAGTTGAGCCTCACATGACTCCGAACACCTTACAAAGGTTATGAACCTTGATGAAGTTCAGTGTATATCGACACTTCATCTACATTACAACATGAGCAATTGAACTTAAAGAGCAACTCCAGTCATATTATAAGATTACAGAAGAAGAGCTTGAAGAAATCACTAAGGAATGGTCTGTTGACCTTCATATCCCCACCAACCCTATAGAGATATATGATATTGAGAGCCCATAGGACACTCATAAAGAACAAAATACATGTAACAAGACTGAGGAAGTCCAAAACTTAAGCAGTACCTCAGGAAAGACTTCTTTAGTGTCATTTGACTGAGGGGGTGATGATGAAGTAGAATATGAACAGAGGCCTAGAGAAGTAACACCTCCCAAATACGAGGTTGACCCTTTGAAGAAGAGTAAGGTTTCCCCCCTGAAACCTTTTTCCTAGAAGAAATCGAAAGCCACCATGACCAATATGCAGACTATCCTCACCTCCGATGATTTTGACTTCATCATAGCAGCGTTGAACGACGCTTCACTAGAAATAACAGAGAAACAAGGAGATAAGTAGGAGGAAATGTATGATAGGATTTAAGTCGAACTCTGAGGGTTACAACAGGCCCTTCAGTCCAACCGCGCAGTCTCGACTGTCTCTCTTCCATTGGGAGAACAAGAGTTGGGAAATGAGCCAGCCTAACTCCGTTGCCTAGCAGATGCAACTGAAGCTTGCCTTCGACAAGCACAAGAAGAAACAAAACAAGTCACCCAGGCCTTGAAGCAAGTTCTAGGAGTACTTGTAGAAAAATGTCGAGCTACAAAACAGGAAAAGATTGCTCTCCAAGAAAATTTCGATGAAGAAAAATCACATATACAACAAGGGAAAGAATAGTTGCTTGTGGAGAAACTCAAAGTAAAAGAAGAAGTCGACAGAGCACTTCGCTCTGTGAAAATAGTATAAATAAAGGTAGAGGATCAAGTCATGAAGCAAGTAGAGAATCTCACAGAAGCTATCCATCAGCTACAACAATGCATAGCAGAATTAGAGATTTGCCTAGTGCTCGACACTCCATAGGATGTAAGGGATCAAAGAGAAGTAATTGCTCAAAGTGCAGTTGAGAGAATAAAATACCTTGCTCGAATGTAAGAAACTTACTGATCGTAGTGCCCAGACCTACGAGAAACTCACTGAGAATCCAAAACTAAAGGCACTAGAGTTGCAGCTCCAAGAGACAAAGTATAAAGCCAAAACAATACAAGAGGAATGCAGCACTCCTAAGAGGAATGCACCGCCCAACAATAGATTCACACTATCTAGAGAAGAGTTATGGAAGTAACTCAAAGGCTCCAACATGTACAAGATAAGGATTACAAATTGTTCACAGAGATTGAACACTGAGGAGCATAACTCGAGCAGGTTGTCACTACAGCTGAACAACACCTGGAGGGACCTGTCAATGACATTGTGATTCAAGATTTCACTGAACAGGAGGTTGGACATAGCAACAAGTCAAAGCAGCTCAAGCCATGCTTGAATCTTTCAAAGAATAACTACCGAGATCATAGTGACTCAGGACGAGTCACAGGTGAGTGTTGGGGGCCTGTTGGCCCTTGACCAAGTTTTGGGAGATCCTTGGTCAAGTTTCACCTATTTTAGGACTTCGACAACTTGTCGAAGGAAGAGAATAAGACAAAGCAGATATTGCAGAAGCTCGACCCCTTTTTGGGTCCTTTTTGGGATTTGGGATTATGTAACGGGTATGGGATGTCGGCCCATGGGTTTACCCATGTTTAGGCCTATTTTGTAAAGTATAAATAGATGTCTAGGAAATGTAAGAAGATAGCAGTTATGAATGGCTAAGTGTTATATCTATGTGATTGAAGGATTGTAAGTGCTTTGTGCATACTGGTTGAAACTTGCAGAGATATGTGCAAGTAATTGTAAGAAGGCTTGGTGCTTTACCCTACCTCAAAGAAGGAGGATCTGGAAGAGTGCACCCAGATCTCCTGTCTTATATGGATTAGGAGTTTGATTCTATGTTCCTGCAAGAAGCTTGACAAAGATAATAAATAAGAAGAGTTGGTGGATGTAGCCCCAAGGTGGGGGTGAACCACGTATATGTTGTGTTGCTCTGCTTTGTGCAATGTGTTGATGTGTTTATGTCTTTAATTGCTAGGTGCTTTGATATAGATAGATAGATCTATTTATGCTTTGTGCTAATGATGTATATGGATGTTAGATCTGACTTATATGAATGTTCTAGTTCCTGAATCTATTAGATCTAACCTACTTCTCTATGATAACTTCTTAGATACATCATATCTGAATGAATGATGCTATGCTCTTTTTTATCTGTGAGGTAGATAGTGGTTAAATATTGATGAATTGTCAGTGCTAAGTGCTCTGTTAAGTATTACAATCACAGATCAGTGTCCCGGCTAATGTTGCAGACACTTGAGAACTGCAACCACCCCTGCCTCTACCTTAGGTGAGACTTCATCTGGTTCGTAGGTGTTGTCGAAAGGGTCAGTAGTTAGGGTTTTGTTGGTGCATTTTTGTAGAGTTGAACCCTGGGTCTGCCCCTGTGACAATAGAATGTCCGAAGGAAGCTTGGTGGGGACAGGGGGATATGTAGGATCATGAATCACAGGGTCGTTCATCAAATTAGACAAGTCTGGAAGATTAAGTGTGGCCAGAAAAGGAAGAAGAGGTTGCAACATCTGGCCCCAAGCCCCCTCGAAAGATCATGCTTTGTAACACCCTGTTTCCCCCAGTTTGTAAATATAACTATAATGGCCAAGGACTATGACAAACTCATAAGTATGAATATGTGATGTAAATGGACCTTCAGGAAGAGGTCAATGAATGTGAATAACATTTTGGATTTATTGCAGAACTGTTGAGAGGGGATGTGTAGAAAAGAGACCATGATGGAGGTGGAAGGAACCTGAAAAGGTGGCGTTAACTTCCACCAAGTATTTATACTGTATTTGTAATCCACTGGCCCAGAGAATCAAAAGTGGCTCGCTGGCCCCAAATTTAATGTCTCATAGACTGGTAGTCAGACGACTTGATGAAGGATGGGATGGTGAACCACCCGTCCGTAGAGCCGTCAAGCCTGACCGTCGTGAGGGTAATCATGCCACATGCAACCTCGAAAGAGGATAAGGTGTATGGCAGAAGAAATTTTGAGGGGAGACGCGAGGGGAACTCTGGCATTACGCAGAGTGAGTGATAACAAAGAGGAAGGATTGCAACCTTCGCTCCTGGTCACTGGCAGACAGAGAGACGCAGTCTCAACAACATCGTGGTATCAGCTCGGGGGTCGCTAGTGGTAAATCCATCGGGAGTCGCTACGCCTACGGTTGGGTGGAAACAAGCACCCCTCTTAGTAGTTGCACCCAATTCTGGTGTTATTTCTGATAAGTATTTTATGTATTACATCTTGAAATTCATATACTGATATATATACACTCATAGAACTGTGAAATTGTGAACGATTTTAGTGTAAGAATGTCTGTGCAGTGTTTTGATAATAATTAATGGACATATGCTAGTAATAGAGGAAGTCATGCATGAATTACGTCGATAAAATGAATCTAATCATGCCTAGGTTGAACTAAGTCAGTCTTCCAGCCCATTCTCAGGAAGCTATCCACCCTTATCTGTCTCCGGGAACGCCTCGGTATAGATCTCTTTACAGAGATTCTCTCCCTGGAAAGGTTTACCAAGAACCTAGAAAAAGGGACTTGAATGGGAAAGTCTTAATAACCCTGTACGAGTAGGAATGACCCTCTTAAGGTTCTCAGATAGAAGTGTAGGGATAAATAACAAATCAACGAACAAGATCTCGTCGGATGACCCATAGGCATTCACGACCATTAGCTTGACGAAGTAACAAGGGTGTTACATACCTTGCCCCTTTTTCCCTCTATCTTCATGAACAGTGAGGAAATCGGGATCGTAGATCCCAAGGCCCAGGAGAACAATCGAACCATTGATCTTTCCACATCCACGAAGTAGTGGAATAATACACAAGGTGGGACAATCAGAGCCGTTGGATCTCATTCAAAAATCCCGTTAGCCGTTGGATTGGGTTAAGATGCTCAGAGTTTAGTATCTGGAGTGTGAACGGGAAGACTGGATCTAGGCCGTTAGATCTTGGCCCATTTATCCGTCAGTCGTCAGATCGGACAGGAGCTTCACGAGGGTTACCATCAGGATTTCAGCCATCGGCATATCAGGATTCTCGAGGACAAGAAAATCGAGACACTTCAAGTCTTGAAACACCGGGAGGATCTGGACCGTCTGTTTGATGATACACGTGGAGAATATCGAGGTTTACTATCGGCAGTCGGGATATCGACATTCCCGTGGAAAGGAGATCGAGGAAGTCCGAAGTGAAAACCCCAGTAAAATCTAAGCCATCTATTTGGGAATACATGTTTTAGAAATCCGTAGAGAGTCAGGATATTCGGCATCGGGAAATTAGAGTTCCTGAGACCATGAGAATTGAGACACCACGAGTCTCGAAATCCCAGAGAAATCGGAACTGTCCATCAGAAGTGGATGCATGGCAGCCATCGGCGCCGTCAGGGAAAGTCCCGATAGGAAGTTGATGATCGACGCTTTGGGTCATCGGGATATCGGGAATCCTGGTGACAATTTGTTTATGTATTTTGGAATCATGAAGATCGAAACCCCGATGAGTGGGAGCCAACTGTCAGCGTAACAGGAAGCCGAGATTCAAAGGATCAGGAATCTTGTGGGTCAATGTATTTTGGCATTGAAAACCCTATAGCCCCAACAAGGGATAAGACTACGGCCACGGGGATAGTGGTCATGTGGACCAGGAGCTTAGCCAGGAGAGCTAATGCGTGAAAGGCGTGTTGGGATTTGAGGGATCGCGAATCCTGAGGACATGTGGACTTGGACATGAGAAAGTCTGAAACCCCGATGAGGTATGGTTGCGGTCATATAGAGGGAGGTCGTATGGACCCAAAGGATTAGCTCTAGGGGACTAGTGGAAGTTGGAGTCCGTCGGGAATCAGAGGATAGCGGATCCAAAGGGCATATGCGTTTTGGCATTAGAAAGCCAGAAACCCCAAAAACCCCAAAATTATCATCAGGAAGGACCACCATTATGAGAAGAAATCCAGGTAGGTGCATGAAAGACCTGTGGATCGAGGATTGGGATTTTGTTGCTGCAAGCTTCGGGGATGCTTATTATTGGGAAATCAACAAAAAATTTTGATTTTGGGTAATGGGTATGTTACATGCTTGAGGAACTACATCCCATCCAGGGTTATGGTAAGCACCATGGCCCTATTCGGGATTGTAAGACCCTCCTCCAGGCCTATTCATAAAAGGTTGGTTGGGCATCATTCCAGTAGGAATGTTTTGATGGGGGTTATAAAAAATTCCCCCAGCTAGATTGGATCTGGGTTGGGGGTTTCCCAAATCATGAAACTGACCTCCTCTAGGTGTGAATCTAGAGGATAGAGGTGGATTGGTCATGCAAAACATTTTGGTTAGAATATACACTGAGGAGGTAGGGGTATAGGATGAAACTTGAGAAGAAGCTTGTCTGCCAGGTTGGTTTCTCCACCCAAAAGCAATAGGATTAGACCCGAGGTTAAAAGAAGGAATGCCTTCCATATTAGTAGTCATTTGAGAGATTTGAGAACCGCCAAATGAAAATGGGTTCCCCCAAGCCCAATGCTATCATTAGGGCCATCAACTGGGATGGATTTTGAAAACTGCAAAGTAAAGTTCAACATACCATAGGAAAAAGGACTAGAGGCCATAGGGATGAACTGAACATTATATCCTGGTGAATGACCAAGAGACCCAAATGGGTTTGAGGCAAGATATTAAGAATCCACTATAGGTCGAGCCATAGTAATGATAGGTGCATCTGGCACTACAACCATTGTGGTTGTAGGGTTCGAAGGGGTGCCATTAACTATAGTAGGTGTGGGAGTTGAATTGCTCCCAGTGTTTTGAAGGTTGGGTTCAGTACTCATCCTTGTAGAATCACAAGTCTGAACAGTGGAGGAGTGTGTACCATGTCTAATAACTCTATGCCTTTTAGAAGGCAAAGACTCGAAATCCCGTGGTAAATGTAACAAGTGATGGGACCGGCAAGGAGGTTGGTCCAATTCCATGATGACTTAAGACACTTGAATACAAAAAATAAATCCTAAGGCCAACTAGTAATCTAAGAGAACACCAAAAGTCAAACAGAAAATCTGAACACAAATGGGGTAAAGTGGTTGAATGTGGCCTCCCTCCATAAAGAAGGTATGTCTCATCCAAGAGGGGCCTGAGACTCCCTGCTAAATATCAGAGGTAGAAAAATCAGTTATAATGGCCCTCATTGGATTAAAAACCAGTCGGTCAGATCCCCCCAGAGAGGTAATCCTCCATAAATTTTGTGTGTTGCTCGACCCTTAATTGATCCAGGGTACATGCAGAATAACCCCTACAAGTAACCTATGTGTTACCTAAGTAGTTGCACCTAAGTAACCTAGTTGCACCATATGGGTAGGTTAGCAAAGCCCGAAACCTTGAAAGAACTGCCTCTCATGGAGGTAAGGGAACTAACAAGATCCCCAGATATGAATAGATCCCCAGAAATATCTTTGATGCTAAGAAGGTATTGGGGGGATATCCCTTCAACCAACCTTGTGCGACCTTTTGATTAATTCTGGTGTGAGAGGAGCCTCCTAATATTACCAATGATAYAATGGATTTCTCCACTCGCTTTGTCAGACACATATGTTGATTTAATTTCCTTGGATAAGTTTACTCACAAAATTCTATTCCAAGGCACTAAATCCTAAGCTAGTTTGTGCACCCTAGAAAATAAAATCATGACTAATCAATTTTAAATGATAGCATTATTTTTAGTGTTCRTTCTTATTCAAAAAGGTATGTCAGTGAAACTCATGATGTTATGACTCAATAAGAAAAGTATATATGAATATAATGCAAAGTCCTAACTTTAATTTTCAATGAATGATATGATTCTGAAAACCAATGTAATTTTCAATTTCAACTCTACAATTCCAAAGTAAAAATGCAATATTTCATTACATGCACTAAGATAATGACAAAGACTCAAAAGATCAAAATGTCAAGCAATGCAAAATAACTAAAATTTTTGTATTTTCAATATAATAAAAATGAAAATGCATGGACTCAACAACAACTTGATATAAAAAATTGTATTGTGTATAGAAAGAGATAACTCAGGTAGGATACCAAGAAGCAAGACACCCAACCCAATGTATAAGGAAAATCAAAACAAAAAGGTGATGAGAAATAATCTGCCCAAAAATCCAACCCCAAACAGGTTTCGTGTCATCCCACATGCACTTAACAGTCACTATAGAGACCCAAGAAGACTAAAAAAACATCAAATCCCACCCAAGAAACAAGAAAGGAAGGTTGATGTACGCGGTTGTTTAAGGAAACAAAGCGTATGTACGCACCTTACAGAGGGACAATCTACGTATATACACGAATGCCAATCCAAAAACCGCTTATATGTTTCAAAAACAAGGCTAGGCAAGGGAGAAGGCTGAAAAACTTAGACCCAAAGTGAACAGAGGCTATCAAGCAATGATATGAAAATAAACTCAATGGGAATGAGAGAAATATAAGGATAAAAACACTCCAAACACTAAGAAAGAAGATTCATTCCCCAGTATGGTCACCAATTCTATTACAAGGAAAATATCTCTATGGCTAGGGTAAACCACAACAGATGAAAATGATGCATAAATCAACTCTATTCTCAAGTATACTATGTAAACAAATATGCTAGAAAGACAAGATAAAAGTCCTACCTCTTCTAGACATTCAGTGAAGTCCACCATTGAGCACTTGACCCAAAACAATAGACCTGCAACTAGTCCTCAACAACCAAGCAAAGAAAGCATATGGTGATAATAAATTATGTTAGCACATTCAATATCATAATCCATTAATAAACATGACAAATACACCCATGGAATAATAATTTGAATATTTTCAAGATATCAATTGGATGGGAAAAGAGTATTTCTATTAATATGTGATCAACATAAGTGAAAATGTTACAGACTTCTGTGTCAGAATGGTTCGGAACCAAGAAACGAAGTTCGTTCCAGCTGGGCCACCACCACTTCAATCCTCCACCAAAGGTAAGCTCATAGAAGATAAACAATGAATTTGTCAATCAAATAAGGGAATATCTTGGGGGATGAACATTGTGTTCAAACTTAAAGGACCAAGGGATGTGGACTCAATATGATGTAAATAATTTCTTCAGAGTAACTTTGCTCTCAAATTTGAATTCTTTCTCCTCTTTTCCATAGATCGAAATTTTCCCATTTATATCCTTCAAATGGAACTAAAGGGACGAGTTAGAATTTTTCTAGCACATGGAAGGCCAAGGATCATATATCTTCTCTCGTGACATGGAAACCTAACACCAATTTTCATTTTTGGGCACAAATCCTTATGTATGCGGGTAGTAGTGGTGCAACTTTCATATACACACGTTTTATAGTAGGCAAGGTGCATACATGTGGAAAAATATGTATTTTTAGCTTTGAAATTTACAAACAGGGATGACAAGTCTGCATAGGGAAATGGAAAAAGGCCTTCTATGAAAGATTTCATAGTGGGAGGCAAATCTTGCTATAATAATTCCTTTTCTTAATAATCTGAATGAGGATGAAAAGGATAAATAATTTCTTGTTAGATGTCCCTTTCAAAGTTTAAGTGAGATTGAAAGGAAACAAACCATGCTCTTAGGGAGTCCCTCGGGTATAGGCTATAAAAAGATGAATAATAATGAGGCTTCAACATAGAGTCATGGCAAGACTAAAAGGACTCCCAAACCTATAGGAAACTCACAGCATGGATGCCGAAATGCAAGACAAGGATCTACCTAGGATATCCATGGTGGGAAAGGCTCTACCACCTAGTTACGACACTTCTAAAGAAGCATAGAAGGTTTTGTGTCACACTTCGGTGGGGCTGATCCTAGGACAAAGTGAAAATTGTTAATTAAAAATAAAAATATAAGGCAGTGAAAACCTATCCTAAATGAAAATGGCTAAATCTAGACATTGCCACAAGGTCGAAAAAGTAGCACCCATTCATCAAACAATACCAAATACAAAGGAAGACTAAGTTTAAAGGACCAAAATATCACCAAGGAGAAACATAACATCCATCGAGTGACAAAAAGAGAATAAATCAAGGTCAAAGTAGGTCAAAGCTGGCTAAAAATTCTATAAATGTGAGTTAAAAGAGTCATTTTCTTCATTACATTTTGAAAATTGCCAAAAATAACAAAAACCCTCTTCCTTCAAATCGACATTTGGAGAGCATTAGTGGATGAAATAAAATCATTCTTGGGCCAATTAAGTAATTTTTCCCTTCTCTTGAGTTAGAAGAGTCATTTTCACCATTACACTTTGAAAATTGCCAAAAATAAAAATAAATTTTTTTTTTCCTTCAAATCGACATTTGGAGAGCATCAATGGATGAATCAACTCATTCTCGGGCCAACTAAGTAAATTTTCACTTCTCCTACAATTTCATTCATTCATTTCATGTTTTTAGTGGATTTGGGGGCCACAGGCTCTCAAAAATTGGCTTGATTATATGTGTATGTGTGCTTTTCACATTCAACGTGTATATGTACACTAGTTGAGGTACTATCAACAAGTGTACATATGTGACTGATACTGAAAAAGGGCATGTACATGCTTCAAAAGTTTGAAAAAGAGAAGCACTAACTCCAAAAAATGTTGACATGACATAGGATGTATGTTCGTTGGAGGGAAAGAGAACATGAGGATGTTTATCAAATGGTTGAGGACAACCCACTGGCAATGGAAACATTAAAACAATGCAGGTTATGGAAATATTTCCAATGTCTCCTTATGAGAGCTCAACCACAACTCTTAAACCATTTGGTAGAATACTAGAATCCAAATGCATAGGATTTCATGATAGAGGGCCAATCATTAACACCCACCACTTAAGACCTATACATCTTGATCGATCTCTCTAGGAGGGGTGAATTAGTTAACTTTGATACATTCCCTCCCGGTCCATACCATCAAGTGTCGATACAAAATATCAATAATTTGAGATTAAGGGTGGTCTTGTAAATGATTGGGTATATGACAAGGTCCATTGCTCTACAACAGGCTTCACAGGCCTAGATGCATTGTGTCATGCAATGTTTGCAGATAATTATATTCAACTAGATCACCACGATGATTAATTACATGAAAATTCAATTGATTGATTGCAAGTTGAGATAGAGGATGAACTTCATATTTGGAATAGTTTTGTGTGCATTCTTCTTCGAAAGAGTTCCAGCGATCTGTTCTAGGAAGGGTGTGAGGGGGAACATAACCCCTTTCCAACACTATGCAGATGGGATTCTTTGATACCACGTTAGGGAGGAGGAGGAGTACGTGATACATATGATGAGAAGTTCTTCGAGTGGTGGAAATGCTAGATTCCTGCCATCGAGGACTACCCATATGCAGGTATCAGTTTCTTGTGGGACCCAGATGTGCCCATGCCCCCTGGTGCAACACATGGTGACATAGGTACTTACTTATATTTTTGAATTTTGAATTTTTAAATTTTCAATTTTATAAAAGAAACAAAAACATGTTTTTGGTAATGTCACAATACTAACTTCCACCCTATTATGTATAGATGAGGGGCCAATACAAACAATAGACTTCCCTTGTACTCAACATCTCCCACGAGAGAAGATCCAATCAGGAGGAGTTGTAGCATAGGTAGGTTTATCATCAACAGAGGTTGAGAGAGTCCTGAGGCAGGTAGATAGGAACATGGTTTCCTTCACCCATGGTGTTCCCATGATAGAGATCGAGAATCTACCGCCATAAATGCAAACTCACATAGTGGGAGTACCCAGAGCATGGGTCTAGCTATTTCGATGTCTAGCCAATGTCATTGTCTATTATACTAGATATTTGAGTAGAGTTGGACATTATGCATTCCGAGGGCACTCTTTTTGTATCTCCCATATGTGTTGAGGGAATAAGACCAACAATGTATTATTGACACTTTTGAGGCCCATGGTCGACATTTTTGTACCGTGACATTATTTTGGACATATTATATATATATATATATATATATATATTATCCTTATGGAGTAATCATTTTTGTACAAATGTATTTACATGTGCGTGTATGTGTGCACTTTTAATCTCATGTGTGTGAAATATGTCAATCTAATATATGATTAGCCAATGCATCAATTAATTGATTAGATATCCTAGGAACATGAATATAGGTGATATAATCAAAATAAAATTATAAGAGCCATACCCTAAGGAATCGTTGGTGAAGGGTGGGATTGTATACATGGTACGCTCCATTTAATTGCGACACTACCAATTCAAAATCTAGATGGACTCGGAGGTGAGAAATACCCTATTTTAATGCATCATGTAGTATTTCTATTATAATATTGTACTCGACAACGTTATTGGTTACTTCTCCTAGACATAAATCTACAAAAATATATTAATTGACTAGTGGGACTGACGATCACCCAAGCTGCAAAATCAAGCCTCTGAGTGTGTCGGCTATCACTGTCCACGAACCCAACATAAGCCTCAGATTTACTTGACATCTTACATAGTGTAAAAACACATTAAACTACATGTACATAAAACAAAAAGACACTAAAATGTAGAAATAAAACTATACAGTATATACAATAAGTCACACTCAAGTGACCAACCTAAGAATAATACTTCTTAAGGTATAGCCCATTTCTAGGCTTAAACAAATTATTACCTTCAAATTCAACTAGTTGATAAGAACCTTTTTCTAAGACTTTCTTAACAATGAATGGTCTGAACCACATGGGTTTGAATTTTCCTGCCCCCAAGGGATCCTTATATTGGTCATAGAACAAGACAAGATCACCTTTGGATAGAACTCTAGGGAGAACCGACAGATCATATTGACACTTGAAATGTTGTTTGTGAGCTTCAATGGAGAAGGATGCATCTCAATGCTGATCATCGAGTTGCTCAAGATAGGGGAGACACTCTTCAAGTGTAATTGTGTTGGAAAATAATTCAACTACTAAATTAGAAGAGGGAATTTGGAAGTCTATGGGAAAGAATTCCTCCATCCCATAAACAAGTTGGAAAGGATAGAAATCGATAGAACTCCTTAGTGAAGTTAGATACACTCAAATTTTTGAGTACAACATCAAAGGAAAATTCAACTTGGTCGAATTGATCATCCGTTGGAGTATAGTTTTAAGAGACTTATTGATAACCTCCACATGACCATTCACCTGTGCATATTACGTTGATGAATTTTCTTTCCTAAACAAAAGTTTTGATGTTAAATCATTCATCATATTATTTTTGAAGTGACTTCCATGGTCTGTGACAATCCCCTTCGAAATACCGAATCTAGCTACAATCTAGTTAAAAATGAAAAACGCAGTCATTTCCCCATCATTACTAAATGTTGGCATGGATTCAACCCATTTAGTGAAGTATTATATTTCCATGATGATGTAACAATTCCCCCTAGCCAAAGTTGGGAGGAATGTAGTGAAATCAATGCCCCACTTGGTGAAGGGACCAACAACAATAATCATAAACATGAGAGGAGGATGTGCCCACATCTTCCAAGAGAATATATGGCATGGATGAAACTTCTTTACTACCTGTACCCAATATTTGATCAATGAGGGATAGAATCATTCAGTGCAAAGAATGTTTTGGGTTGTTTCAGAACTAGAAAAGTGAACTCCACATGCTCCAATGTGACATTCATTCAACACAAGCTCTACCTACTCATGAGTGAGACAACAACGAAGAATGAAATCAACTCCTCGATGATATAAAGTATCATCGATGATAATGTAATACCACGCTTGATGGCATATCCATCGATGCTCATCATGAGAAGCAGAGGAAGGGCACTTCAAAGTCTAGAGATACACAAGTATATCTCCATCCCAAGGGTCTGAAGATGCAATAAGGAAAAAATCATCATTAATCAACGACTCTTTAGGAAAATTGTCACATACCCACTACCTAAATCAGTTTTTTCTAGTTTTCTGCCAAATTAGAAGCCCTAAATATCCATGGAGAACCAGCGTAAGCTGGCTCTTTCTCTCTCCCCACCCTCCATGTGGTAATGGGTCATGATCACAGTCCGAATAAATGTAGTACCTCTTTCATAATTCGTGCCTCGGTGCTACAATAATGTCGAGGCGTTTGACTTGGCAACCGTCGAACCCCGACAGGGCTAGAGAACAGCCAATGAGAAACGTACCCATTGCATGGTTAAGTGGAATATAGATGGAAGAGAGGGAAAAGCGACACAGTAGTCAACATGATAGGAGGGGGCTCCACTTCACATGCCACACTATTCCAGAAACCCCCCCCATTAAAGGAAGAATGGCAAGGGGGGTCCAGAATCCACCTGAGCATCGTTGATCATGATGAATTGATCTCGACCGTTCGAGAGTTGTGCATCCAATTTCTAACACCCCCCCCCCACATTAAAGGCAAAATGGAAAGGGGGCTCCAGAATGAATCCTCAGTCATAGATCTGAGTGAGTGGACTCTGGCCATCCAGATCTTCTCGCTACTTACCCTTATGCGCATTCACGCCCTAGTGTAAAGTTGGCATCTCTACTTCACATCGGACGGTCATCCCAGACCTAGGATCCTCCGAGAGGATCCTGACCATTCATTAGAGCCTAACCACATTCTAACATCTCAAGGTTTATAAGTCTGGACTTCGGGATTTGAGAGCACGGGGGAACATATCCCTTCGGTATCCCAAATGCCGAAATGCCGAAGTGCTGAACGAACCTCAATCAGAGATTATCCCCTTGGGTTAAGCATTAGTCGATATGACCTCTTCCCATATGACCACACTCTCTCTTCCATCAGGATGTATCAGGGCGAGATCCCAACCTCTTGTCATCGAGACTCCTGAATCCCTAATTTCCCGAAAATGGGTAATCCCTTGACACGTCACCCCTTAAATCGAACGATCCACAACTGCCCTGGGGTTTCCACCCAGGAAAGTCCTGATCCCTTGTCACCAGGGCTCCCGACTCCACTATTATAGATTTCCTAAAATGGGAGATCTTACGACACGTGGACTCCGTCAATCGGATGGCTCAGGTCTATCCCGGGGTTTTCACCATGGAAAATCCTGAACTCTTGTCAACAAAAATCCTGATTCCATGATTCCTTATTTTTTGAAATGGGAGATATTACGACATGTGGCCTCCATCAATCGGATGGATTGGGTCTATCCCTGGGTTTTCACCATGGAAAATACTGAACTCTTGTCAACAAAAATCCCGATTCTGCAATTCTCAATTTTCTGAAATGGGAGATATTATGACATGTGGCCTCCGTTAATAGGACGGCCCATATCCATCCCATGATTTCCACAATGGAAAGTCCTGATCCACTGGGGTGTTAACCCTTGGGTATCTCCTAATGGATCCAATGGATGTAGGGTTTTTCAGTCGATATTTGATGACTCAGACAGATTCCTAACTGGTGGGCTCTCCCACATCTTCCTAAACGTGGAAAGATCCATGGTCCAGATACTCTCATGGACCTTGGGGATCCACAGTACTGATCTCTTCGCTACCCCTAAAGTCATAGAGAAACCAAGTGGTAAGGCATTTAACACTCTATTTTCTCCTACCAATCTAACGGTCATGTGTGACCTCAGATTTCTTGACGGAATCTCGTCCGTCGATCACCACCTATCAAGGTTAAGGCACTTAACACTCCATCTTCTCCTTCCAATCTGACGGTTGTAAGTGACCACAGATCTCCCGATGGAATCTCATGCATTGATTCGATATTCCATCTTTATGTTTCCATATCGAGTTTTCAAGAGGATCGTTTCTCTTCATGCAAGGTTACTAAGGCTTTACGCCTTCACATTCACTTTCCAGGTTCTTGATGGAATTTTCAAGGAGGGTATCTCTATGGGGAGATTTACTCAGGGTACTACCTGAGGTATATAAGGGTACCTTTCTCCCATGAATCAGACACATGGTCTGAATTAGGTCGGTAAGCATATAAATAGTGATTTATGAAAACAGAAGCCAGACGTAGTCTTTCCATTATAAACATGCATATACTAATATTGATCAAAACATCCTACAGACATTCTTACCATGAAATCATTCATAGTTTCACAACTTATGGGAATAATCATCAGAATACACACACACACA
>JASDQU011246744.1:10041-25849 GCA_032191745.1 Picea mariana | reverse complement strand
AGAAAGCAATGTTCACAGGCCTCTTCGAGGGGGAAACCTCCAATCAAGCAGTGCTCTGTTACAATAATATCCAAGCTAGGGTTTTCATACCCTCGACCCTTATTTATACTAAATACGTCTATCAAGAGAAACATCTAGAGGAAGATCCTTATAGAAGAGGAAGCTTCTATTAGGTCTTCTTACATCCGCCTTGTTTTATTTTATTGAAATGCCTTATTAATATTAACCTTTATTACATCCGAATATATTAATATACCTATGTGTGGGTTAGGACCCTAACACTAGCTTTGATACAAACTTTGTCCTATCCTACTCCACCCTAGAGACCATGGGTCTGGGGGCAGGGAGCTCTAATGCTCCTCTGCAAGGGTCCATGGGGGGCACCTCAGCCCCCTATAATGCTTTCCCTTACGGTGGGGGTCATATACCTCTGTCGTCCCCCTCTCTAGGTGGTTCTCCCCATCAACTCGCCTGGTCGAACATGAACTATAGCTTGTGCAGAGCAGGTAGTCAAGGACTCTATTCTAATAGCACGTCAGTGGGTTCTTTGACATTATGTTTGTTCTATGTGTTTGGTAACAACACTTTCTTGTCAACTACCATCTCGGTTAGGGGAAAACCTAGTTTTGGATCACAAAATCCTATGCAGGGTACTATTCCTGCATAGGGGGAAAACACCTCTCAAGGATACTGGAATCCGTGGCAGGGATCAATCCCCTCTTCAGGGATTTTGACTGGGGGAAACCCCTTCCATGGCCAATGGAACCCCTGGAAAATATTAGTACCTATGCCCATTGGATTGGCAGGGGGAAACCCTTTCTAGAACCTTTGGAACACAACTTCAGGAGAAATCCCTTCCCAACCCTCAACGTCCATATACGGAAGTCAACTGATGATGTCTCAACAAGCGCAGTATCTGTATGCTGGCCATGACCATGGTTTTTACCAAAACCCTGGTCATCAACCTAAATTTTCCTGGCAACCTGGTGCCAGCCAAAATCCAGGATCCTTTCCTCCTATACATACTCAACAACCCAAGCTATCGTTTCTGGAAACATTGCATTTTCCATATCTGTCAATATTTTTGAATGAACCAATCTGTCACGATCTGCATTGGCCTCCAATGTTGACCAAGTTGCCTTCGTACATTCAAAAGTTTGAAGGTAAGCCTGACAAAGATCCAAGTCACCATGTGACCACCTTTCACCTATGGTGCTTGTCCAAATCTTTGAGAGACGAATTCGTCCAGTTGCAACTGTTTCAACGCACTCTTATCAGGAGTGTCACAAAATGGTACATCGAGATCGACCTCTCCAGATACTCTACTTTTGGCGAATTGGCAATGGTTTTCCTAAAAAAAATTCAATTACCTATGAGATACGATACCAACACTAAATTATTGGCCAACTTTGAGCAAACAAAATCTGATCATATCTCGGATCACATCCGGGAATGGCGGTGTCGGAAGAGTTTGATAAAAGTATCAGTCCCACTGGCTTTCCTATTGAGTGGTTCATTAAGTCTTTGGTACCTCATTTATCCAAGGACATTGCAGCATTAGGAGTGTTTTTTGAGGAAGAGGTGATACTGAGAGCTCAACATATTGAACTAATATACTCTCAGTTTGGTTTACTTTATGAATTTTTTCCATATGCATTGCGGTCTATCCTTGACAGGACTAGAAAAAAGGTTGGACCACATGCTGATGGTATCGGTTGTTCAATACAAGCGAATCCTGTTGATTAGTTATGGAACCAATTGCAACAATTTTCAATACAACATACAAAGGCCAACCAAACCACTGGTTTGGTTTCTCCCCCTACTCAAATGTCAAATGTACATAATGTGCAATCGACAAAACTGAAGGCCAACCAACATGCTGATGGAAAGAAGAAACAACAAAACAAGGGTAAGGGGGATAAGAAACCCACTAATAATAATGGTGGGGGAAATACAGAGAAAATAAATTTGACGTATCTGTGTAACCTCTGCATGGAGGACCATCTGACTCACCTGTGCCCACGACTTGTGGAGGCCCAAAAGTTATTAGCGCAGCAACAACCTCCTATGTTAAAGAACCCATTTCCACATGGGCAATATTTAACTCAAGCCTCTGCAAATGTGGATGGGGGAAATCAGGGAACCCCTTCATTGTCTAGTAATCCCTTGACCTTGAATGTTTATATGTTGAAATTGGATGCCCATATAGCGACTAGGACACACGATTACGTAATGCCAAACACTTCTGAGAAGGGTAAAGAAGCCGAAAACCCATTTTTTCCTCTCCAGATAAAGAAGACGTTGGGAGAAACAATGACATACATCCTAAAAGGGGAAATCAAAAAATATTCCCACAAACCAAATGCGAGGGCCATCCAAAACTACTCTGTGGTGGAGGATTTGTCACAAACCCCTTGCACCATGTCTGCTTTCGAGGTCCTCTAGAGTTGTCCTTCGCAAAGAAAGGCTCTGTTAGCTTCCTTATGATCTGCTAAGACTTGTAATCTAGGAACGATCATGCTTTATATGACTGAGTTGAAACCTCTTCTCCCATACCACGTTGCATTTTAGATAGTAGTGTCTTACACCACGAAATATTTTACCCGAAACATTTTCCACATAGTGGTTGATACGGGTGCCTCGACATGCGTGATGTCATTAGTGTGTTGGAAGGCCATTGGACAACCTGTTTTGTCTTTGTAACCTACTCTTCTTACCACTTTTGATGGTTTTTCATTTAGACCACATGGAATCATTCCTTATTTTTCCATCCATCTAGGGTGAAAGACCATGTGCATCGAATTTGAAGTGGTCAATGCGCCTCTCAACTACAATATCTTGTTAGGAAGGAGTTGAACCTATGATATGCATGCAATGGTTGCCACATTTTTCTAGGTCTTGTTGTTTCCACATGAGGATCAGATCATGTCCATTTATCACTTGCCTTTCTCTCGTCCTGACCCTTCATCGGGGGCATCCACGGTTCTGATGATTGATAATCCACATGTTGTCAATATAGGGGGTGTTTTGTGGTCTCTTTTGATGGGTACATTAAATTACCCGCATCCTTCCAGTGATTTCAAGTTCATATCGGTTGTCCCCAACCATCCTAAGGCTAAAATATTTCAAGTGTCATCATTATTTACAACTTACTTTAATCATCTGTGGAATCTTCCTTCCCCATCAGCCACAATGGAAGGGATAGGGCATCATGGAATGGACATGCCTTTGTCCACGGTAGAGGTTGCATACTCTATAGTCCAACAAGCTTCTGTCAACCTCGATCCAACTCCCGCACAGGAGTTAGATCCATTTTTCAATCCTACCTAGGCTCAAGGTTCACTCACCACTAACGATTCTTTAGAATTGGTCTTGCCCTTTGACGAGGCAATTATAGAGGCATTGACTAGTCCAGACAAACCTTGGGATGATGTCCATCACAAATCGTATTTTCTCCCAAAGTTAGGACGAATTGAGGCTGGATAATTCGTGTTGACTATGATTGGAGATAGGTCTTGTCCTATCAATCCTTTGGCTACGAACGCAGTTTTCTCCGAAGGTAATATGGAAACCAGCACTAAAACTATACCTATCGATATCTCCAAAACCCCTGGCATCGTGGAGAATGTCTTCGTCAGAGTGGACTGCTCCCCCGAGGAGATTCAAATCTATACTAATTTATTTAAATAATTCTGCAACGTTTTCTCTTGGTCTTATGAGTAAATGCCAGGCATTGATCCAAGAATCACCGAACGTGAAATAACGACTTACCCTAATGCCAAGCTGGTCTAGCAGAATCTTTATCCAGTTAATCCTCAAAAAGAAGCAACTATTAAGGATGAAGTAGAGAAACTACTCAAAGCCAGTTTCATCTACCCTATCCAATTGACTCAATGGGTGTCAAATCATGTTCCATTAAAAAAAAAGCATGGAGAGATTCACGTATGTATGGACTTCCGTGATTTGAATAAGGTCTGTCCAAAGGATAACTTCCCCACCCCATTCATTGACTAGATCGTCGATGGGTGTGCAGGCTATGAGGTATTTTCTTTCATGGATGGTTTTTCGGGATACAATCAGATTTGGATTAAGCTCAAAGACCAACATAAAACAACTTTTATATGTCCATGGGGTACATTTTCTTATCGAAAGATGCCTTTTGGCTTAAAGAACGCTGGAGCCACTTTTCAACGGGCCATGTCTTTTTCTTTCCATAATATCAATCACATATTCGAGGCCTATCTCAATGATTTAGCATCATGATCTCGTAAGATATCCGATCATCCCATGCACCTTCGACTTATATTTGAGTGATGTCGCTACTATCGGATTCACTTGAATCCTAACAAATTCAATTTTTTCATGATGTTGGGTCGTATTTTAGGTTTTCTAGTTTTGATAGCATGGATCATGGTCTATCCTCTAAAGGTTGAGGTGATAGTTCAATTGCCTCCCCCGTGCATAGTCCCTCAACTTTAGAGTTTATAGGGAAAAGCCAATTTTCTTCAGCGTTTTATCACAAACTATTCTGATATCACTAAAGGTTTTATGCGTTTACTGAAGAAGGGTATCCCTTTCCTTTGGGACAAAGCCACTCAGCACTCATTCGAAGCAGTGAAATATTCCCTCACATATGCCCCTCTACTTCAACCACCCAATTATAATAAGGATTTCTTATTGTATTTGGCCATGGCAGAGTCAACCATTGGTATGGTCTTGGTTCAAGAGAATGATCTACTTGAAGAACATGTGATTTATTACCTAATCCGAGGCCTGGTTGGACCAGAACTCAACTACTCCCATGTTGAGAAGCTTGTGTTGGAAATAATACATCTTGTCCAGTGGTTCCATCATTATATCTTGTTTCACAAGACCATCATCATTTCCATTGTGAATCCATTCCAATATGTGTTGACACAATGTGTAATCAGCAGAAAGATAAGTAGATGGATTGTTATCCTTCAGGAATTTAACTTGGATTTTGTTTATGTGAAATCTAAGAAGTCATTGGTCTTTTCAGAACTTATCTTGGAACTTTCGGTCAAGTCAAGTTCTATTACGCCCGAAGAATCAGCGATTAAAGGAGATCTCTTTCTAATTTTATCTTTGGACCTCTGGTATGGAGATATACTAGTCTATCTCCAAACTTTGAAGTGCCCCACCTCCGCTTCTCGTGATGAGCATCGACGTATATGCCATGAGGAAAAAAACTATCTCATACTCGAGGAAACTTTGTATCATCAAGGTGTAGATTGAATCCTTCATCGATGTCTCACTCATGAAGAAGTAGAGCTCGTTCTTAATGACTGCCACACTGGAGCATGTGGTGGTCATTTTTATGGGTTTGAAACGGCCCAAAATATTCTACGAGCTGGATACTTTTGGCCGATGTTAATCAAGGATTGCATTGAATTGATCAAGAAGTGCCACCCATGTCATATCTTCTCTCGAAAGATGAGGGCACACCCTGCTCCTATGTTTCTCGTCATTACAGTTGGCCCCTTCACTAAATGGGGGATTGATTATACTACATTCCACCCCCCTTCATCCAGGGGGAACCATTATATCATCATAGTAGTAGACTACTTCACTAAGTGGGTCAAAGTTATGCCAACATTCAAATATGATGATGATATAGCAGTCATCCTTTTGTTCAATCAAATAATAGCAAGGTTCGACATCCCGAGGGATATTTTCACTGACCATGGAAGTCACTTTTATAACAAAATGATGTCCTAATTAACATTAAATCTTGGGTTGAGGCAAGAGAATTCATCACCCTACTACCCACAAGTGAATGGTCAAGTGGAAGCTGTAAATAAGTCCCTCAAGACTATTCTACAATGAATGATCAATTCGACCAAGTCAAATTGGCATTTAATGTTGTACTCAACATTGTGGGCCTACCAAACATTTGTAAAGACTACAACCGGTTTCTCACCTTTTCAACTTGTTTACGGGCTAGAAGCAGTCTTTCCAATAGAATTCCAGATCCCATCTCTAAAGTTGGCAGTACAGTTATTTCTAGACACTTCCATCACTTGAGGAACTATTATTATATATCGAGCATCTCGATGAGCATCGTTGTGACACAACCTTGGCTAATGAGGCTCACAAGAAAAAATTCAAGTGTCAATATGATTGGTCCATTCATCCTCAGATTTTCTCCGAAGGAAACCTTGTACTGGTCTATGACCAAGATAAGGATCCCACGGGGGCAGGCAAATTCAAACCCATGTGGTTCAAACCTTTCATCATGAAGGAAGCATTAAAGAAGCGTGCTTATTGTTTGGTTGACTTTGAAGGGAAAGCTTTGGCGAAGCCTAGAAATGGGATCTACCTCAAGAAGTATTACTCGTAGGTGGGTCACCTTGGGTGACTTCTTGTACATATGTATAGTTCTTATACAATTTAGTTTTTGTCTTTTTGTTTTATGGACGTGTAGTTTTAGATGTCATCTTTTTCATTGTGGAAGATGTCAAGTGAATCAGAGGTGTTCGTTGGGTTCACAGACGGTGCTAGCTGACACAATCAGAGGCTTGCTTCCGCAGCTTGGGTAATATTCACACCTCAAGGCCAGTTGCTATATTCTAGAGGTATACGTTTAGGTGACGCCACAAACAATGTTGTTGAATACAACACAGTAATAGAGTTACTTCGTGACACCTTGTCACACTGTATCTCTTATCTCTGGGTCTATTTAGATGCATAGCTAGTTGTGTCCCAATTAAATGGGTTTTATCACATTTATGATCCTACTTTACACCGATGATTCCTTAGGGTATGTCTCTTAGAATGGACCTTTGATTGCATTACGTTTATCCATGTTCCTAGGAGATTGAATCAAATCACAGATACTCTAGCTAATCATGTATTAGATTGGAATATTGCACACATGTAAGGAAAAGCACACACATACACATGTAAATACATTTGTAAATAAATGTAACCCATAATACATAAAAGATGTAAATACGTATATATATATATCAAAAGTTTCAAAGTACATAGGTGGGTTCAAGTGCCTAAAAAATATGTCTAGTATACATCGTAGATCTTATATCCTCAAAATATTACAAAGAGTTCCCTCGACACATAAGTGGTCCACCCTAAATCTAAGCGTGAGACTTGTTGGCCCTGCCATAGTGAACTACGACGTTTTCCAAACGATGGAAAAGTTGGACCCAGGTTCATGGCACCACAACAACATGAGGTTGTATAGATGGCGGGAGATCCTCGATCTCGGCCATGGGCATAGTATGGGTGAGTGCAGTCAGGTTCCTCTAGACTCATCTCAATACTCTCTCAGCCTCTATGGATGGAGGTCCCCCTACTACTGTTGTTGGCCCGATGGTCGTTGCTGGTATTGCCTCTGGTCAAGGACGCTGCCTACTCTGCACAAAGTCTGTTGGATGCATTGGTCCCACATATGTACATAATATATACATATTTGTCAGATACTCTGGTACACATAAAAATGATATATATAAAAAAGAAACTGAAAATTAAAAAAAAAAAAATTAAAATCAACCGTAGCTATCTCTCCTCGCTCTGCTCCGGGAGTTACGGGAATGTCAGGATCCCTAGAGAATTTGATCCCGACATAGGGGTATTCCTCTATAGCTGGAATCTACCGAGACCACCAGTCGAAGAAAGTATCATCGAAGGCCTCAATGGTCCTCCCTCCCCCCTTTCGAGGAAATGACGTTGCCCATCTGCACACTACTGGGACGGAGGCCATGTGCCCCCATACTATCTCTCATGGACTAAGATTGAGTACCCTCTCGAAGAAGAAAGAGCATAGAATAGTCCCAAACCCAAATTTCTTATTGTTCCTCCCATGACACTCTATAAGATGTCTCTTCATGCACTCTATCATGGTTGTGCTCTAGTCGAACAATCGTGCATTTAAGCACTGTACTTCACGATGCATGTGCGCCCGGGAGGCCTGATGTAAGGACACTGGAAAAAATTCCACAACCTGCATTGTTTTAATGCGGAAACAGAAGAAGGGTCTTCCTTGACAAAAGAATCAATGGACATACATCTCATTACAGAAAAGTTCTAAAGAGAGTTAATTCTTGTGTTCTCAATTTTTTTCCATATTTTTTAGGGTGTACGTGGGTTGTATTGAGCACATTTGTGTATACATGTGGGAAGATTGTTCTATGTCTGTAGGCATACATGGGCTGTCCTTGGACAGCTCGTGTACACGTAGGGCCGACCTTTTTAAGGGTGTGCACCCCCAAAAAAATTAAAACAAATGAGCAAAAGAAGTATTGAAATACAAGTGAGGTTGATTTGTACTTACTTGGTCTAAGAAGAAGTTTGTTTCGTCCACTAAAGCTCATGGAATCAACTCTTTTAGCAAAGGGGTATTTTTGTCTTTTTTGTCAATTCTCAATTTACAATGGTTACAATGAGATGCCAACTTCTATTTATAGACTTTTTTGGCCTTTTTTGTCATTTTTTGAGACCCTTTGTAGTTTTTTCTTGTTTGAAATCATTTAGTGTGGTTCTTGAGTCTTTCATTGGATGTTATGGTACACTTCACTTTGGTTTTGGAGAACTTTTTGGAAGATGGGTCACTTTAAAGATTCTTTGGTAAAAGTCACTTTTCTAACTTTTTGCATTTAAGTTAGGATTCCACCTCTACTTTCTACATCTTGTTGTCTTTTCCACTTTTCCATAGGATCAAACCCACCGAATTGTGACACAGAACTGTCACTGTTGTTTTAGAAGTGTCGTAATTTAGTGGTAGAGTCTACCTCCACATGGATGCCCTAGGTAGATCCTGGTTGAATTTTGGTGTCCATGCCATCATTAATGACTTTAGGCTTGAGAGTCCTTGTTAGTCTTGCAGTGATTATGAGATTGAGCCTCATATGTCTGATATGTTATCACTCTTGACCTCACCCTCAAGAATCCCACAAAACGGGTCTTCTTTTAATCCCTTTACAGACCCTCTAAATATGAAAAAGATTGTCGAGCAATCTTGTTGTCCTTCATGCTCGCCAAACTAAAATTTAAAGGCAGGTCTGTCCGACGGTAGTTTACCCCTTTTTCAGTCTAGATGGTCAATTTTACGAACAAAAGTACACTCTAGGAACTTCAGTTCTCTAGAAGAGTATTCTTATGTACAATTTTACCCCTTTTTCGGGCCCAAGGAATTAAATTTACGAAAAAGGAACCCTCATGGAGTCCATAGTTAAGCTCTTTTTCAGACTCCCTAAAATTGAAAAAGATAGCCGAGTGACCTTATTCCTTCACACTCGTTAAACTGGTCCAAAAGAACATCCTCTATGGAGTCCATAGTTAAGCTCTTTTTAGACTCCTTAAAATTGAAAATATTGTCGAGTGACCTTGTTCTTTCACACTCGTTAATTGGTTCATAAAAACATCTACTAGCATGATTTTACCCCTTTTCCAGCCTATATATTAAGGAGGAAAAATCGTACACCTTAGGAGATTCGTCTCGCTGGGAGAGTTATCATCAGTAAATTTCACCTTTTTCGGGCTAAGGAGACTAAATATAGAAAAAGGCAGCGAGTCCACAGTTAATCTCTTTTCAGACTCCTTAAAATTGAAAATATTGTCAAGTGATCTTGTCTTTGTCACACTCGCTAAAATGGTTTTGAATAGATGTCTTTTCGGTGCTAGTTTACCCCTTTTTCGAACTGACTAGACTATCTACAAAAAGGGTACCCCAGTGGAATCTTCTTTTGCGCCTTTTCAGACTCTCTAAAAATGAATAACCACCGATCTTACCTTCTCTAGGATCATTTAAAATTACATTGAAGGGTGTTGTCATTGTGTTCTATTAATCGCATTTGGATCTCTACATCTTTGGCTTAATTCCAGCTCCATGTTTCTATCAACTGAACCTTTGAAGCATGCCTTATACGCAAGCCTTGTAGCACTTTGCCTTTGCAACTTGACACCTTGACCCATGGAGGAATTTTCCTGAGTGTCCTTTTCTTCCTTTATCTGAGCATTTGTATGTTCCTTACGATTGGAACTAGTATGCTTGTGACACTCATTTCATCCTTTGTAACGTAGCATTCTTTTATTCTTTTTCAAGATTTCCAACATTATTGAAAAAGAAAAAAAAATTCTAATATACCCCAAAAAGAGGACGAGAAAAGTATTTTATTTTTATGGCAACACAATGAGTCGCCCTTGGACAAATCACATTCTTTCATTTGTATTTAATCATTTGGATTTAATATGACCTTAGGAAGTTGTTCTCACTACATAGAGTTGTGTCCTCCTTCATTTGGGTATTCTTCCAAACACATGGAGAGTTTGTGTTGCCTCCTGCATCGTGAACTTATGTCAATGTCATGTTGCTTGAGTCTAATCATCTGTCGTGCTATTTTCCAAGGGAAGTTTTACACAACTTGAGTTGGCCTCTCTGTAGTTTGTCTCTTTCCCTCATGCTCAGCCATCCTAAAAGTCCAATAAAATCTTTGCTCAAAATCACTGAAGTTCTATACTTGATCACCGATATCCTCTTGTATGTTCCCCGATGAGATGTCTAAGACCTCTATGTAGTGAATTCGTAAAATCAAATTGCACTCCTACCCAAGTTTTGAAGATCTTGAAGTTGTTTCTCAAGCTCTGAAGGCCTCATCTCCAACCATCAGGCATCATTGGATACTTGAAGATGGATACTATACATGTATATCTTTGATTTTGAGATGTAGATCCACTATGTATTGCTTGTGGATACACTTTATATCGTTATATGACATGGATATATGGTGTATTTGATTGGAAGCCATGATTTATTTCATCCCGGGCATGGGTATTCCCACCTCAGTGAGACAATTATTATTTTTTCAGATGGCACCTCCCGAACTCTAGTCTCAGGCTCACTTGCCTCCTATGTTGGTGAATATTTGTAGTGTATTTCAACCATCAGATGATCTTTTGAACTCACACATTAGGGGCCATCTATTATAACCCTAAATTGCACCATACTTGCATACCTAGCATCAGACCATCTTACTTGCTATTTTTGCCATGCCATCACTGAGCAACTCTTCTTAAAAAACACATTTTTGAAGATGTACATGCCATGCCTCATTACGTCCCATGTACACACACCTTTTGCAATACTACATCTCGCATACGTATACAGCCTGTGTATACTCACAAAAGTTGTAAAAATTAAAAAGTTACAAAAATTAAAAAGTTGCAAGGAATTCGTTGAGATTACGAGCTATTGGATAGTTTCCCAACTGTCCCACCGCCTATAGCCTATCACCCAACCGAATAACCATCCTTTTTACATATAAAATGAGGTTTTGGGTTTTCATTTCAAAGCTAAGCATAAGAACACTGAAACTCTGCCCATTTCACTTTCCCCCCTTGCCCCAAGAATTTGCATCCACATTGTGAGTTTTGAGTCATAATTCCCTATTATTGCCTTTTTTCTCATTCATAAGCCTTTTCCATTTCCCTAGAAAGAATCGTGAGAGGAGAAATATATGTGGAAGCAGTTGGATCTTGGTGAAGAGGATCCTAGACCAAGTTCAAGGAGCATTCGTCAATCTTATTTGTAAGTGACTTTGTGAGATTAATATAAAGAAGTACTTTTTTTGTCCCATCATATGATGTGTTCAATATTTATGTTTGATTTACATTTTATTATGACATCTAACCCACTAATTCATATATAAGATGCATGTTCATAGCTTCTTGTTTGTCTTTTGGTGAATGCAGGTTGGCCTTGGGAGGATATTTGTAGTCAAGGAACAACTAAATGCAAAAGGATTGACACCGGATGCAGAGTTTAAGGTAGAGTTACCGGATCCTTATACTTTGTATTTTATGCATAAATGTGGGGTATTGTTGGGGTAGTTGTTAAAAGTAGGAGGCTTTAGATGGTTATCTATGCCTACATGTTGAACCCTAGTGTAGACCATAGGGGGGTTTTCCTGCTATAGTACTAACCCTAGTAAGAACCAACTCCATTGTCTTTAGGGCACCAACTCCCTTAATGTTAGGGCACCAACCCTAGGAAGAACCAACTCCCTTAATTCACACTTTACTTAGTAAAGGATATGAATCCTTTTGTGCTCCTCCCTTCCACACTCACAACATAAGTATCATTGGTTCTTCTTCTTGGAATCTGCTTCTGCTTTGATCTTCTAATCTGGACAATAGAGACTCTCCTTCTTCACCATTATTTCTTTCTTATATAGTCTTCCAAATGGTGTGAGCATTGAATCATTGTGTTCCTCTATTTAGACCATTTCACCTTTTCATTTAAGTTAACACTAATAACATTTTTCATTTAATTTACAATTAATATTCCCCTCTATTATTATTTCACACAGTAACGTGAATGATTTTCTACTTAGTAAGAGGGAATTACATAAATTGATCACAGGTATGGATCGATTTATTTTAACTCTATCCCATGCCTTCTTATTTTATCCTTAAGCTTATGTTGTGTCTCCCGTTCTCCAATACATAATATTTAAGATTTTTGATTAGTGTTCCAATGCATTGGATGTATTTAATCGCTTAATATCAATCAAGTAGAATCCATATCCTGTTTGGTTCAAAGTTTCTTCCTAACCAAGGAAAACATATTCCTCTGTATCTTGAATTCACACAGATGCACTTTCAGGACCTCTATTCCATATGACCATAGGTGGTGACTAAGCGCTAATCCAAATGAGTGATTAATCACTTATCCATCTTGACAGACATGTTTTATTTGCACATTGAGATGGACGGTTCTCGTTCTCTTCGGGATTTTGGCATTTTCGGACTCTACCCTTTGCAGTATTTTAATTCTTCTGGAGCACATTCCACTTGAGTTCTTATCAAAACTTCCCTACTTAATAACATTCACATGTCCAAGAGATAGGACCATGGGATTAGGCACAAAGGATCTCCTGCTCTTCGGGTATTCGACTATTCATGACTCTGAGACTTCGAGATACTCAAACTATGAAGTATTTCATTCCCTCTGAAGGTTTATCTACCGAATAATTCATAACAAGATGATGACTGCTTGATGTCGGTTAACATCTCATACTTACTGTATCCTTCCACTACGCTTGATCTAATGGTCATGAGAGAACCTATATGATCTTAGATCAACGACCAACATTAGTTCACGACTTCACCCTTTGACGCTTCTAGTAGTTGCTAGTAGGAGAAACTAGATATCCCCAAAGGACATACTCTCAGAGTACATATCTTGTTGATGTCACTATTGATGTGGCATTGGCTGAGTCACTGCCACGTGCCACCTAGATCATGACTTACGTGTACCTAAAGTGCCAACTGGAACTTGACACTTGTCACCATATGATTGTGCCATGTGTCCTTGTTGGCATGTTATTCCTGCTATGAATATCCTGAAGTGTCATATGGCTTTCCCCTTTGGATCATTACTCTATATCAGACAATCTAGTTTTCACCTGAATTCTTGGTCCAACGATCCTCATTCAGTTCGGGACTTTGGGGCTCTGGCCTTCGGGTGAACTTACATGTTTTAGACCACTTTTCAGTGAAATGGTCAGCGTCGAAGTTGACCACCATTGGACCCACCTATCCTTATCTGACGGTTCCAATATTTCACTCTAGATCAATGGTTGACGAAAATTCGTGACTTTGGGGCTTCGACCTTCGGGTAAACTTACCTATTCTTATCTTCTTTTCATCAGAGTGGTCAACATTGGATTTTAATGTCTCCTTTCCTCTACTTTGATCTAATGGTTCCAATATTTTCACTTCAAATCAATGGTTGACAACAATTTTTTTAATCTGAGACTCCGGAATATTGTGGCTTACACTATCCTTCCACTAAACTCGATCATATGGTCGATAATTCATCCAAAGTACCTCCTTGATCTAATGACTGGAGTGATTTCATGACTTTGTGAGTTCGTTCATTTGCATTATCTTCAATGTTCTCTGAAGTGGATAAGTTTCAATGTCCCAAAACTTATGCTATCCTTCCACTTGGATTTATCTAACGATCATGATAGATCTCAAACTGATATAAGTATTGAGAGCTCACTTGAATTTCCTCCATGAAATCTGACGGCTCTACATTCTAGATCAAATCTTGATCCAATGGATGGGAAACTATGTGAATCTCCTTATTCATATATGTCGGTTGAGATATAATTCTTCCCAACCTCTGACCTCGCCTCTATCTAACGGTCCTGAATTGTCCAAAAAACTACTTCAACGGACATGATTCCTCCTTGATTCAATGGTTGTGATTACTCCCTAAATTCAAAAGGGAACAATCACTATTACTCCACAATCCTTTGCATATATTTCCTTAATTGAAAAAATATGTTTCGGCTTCACTCAATCATGCCTTCTCTCCTGATATTTTTCTACATTGATCCACCTTAGAGATGATCTTGTAATATGAGGGACTCCTCTATTCCTCGTGCTATGTTTTTTGCGTAAACTACTACATTATCTCTCTTGAGATTTATGTCTCACATACATATTGATCTTCTTGATAACTAAAATAATATAATACCATGTCTAACATTGATCATTTTGGCCCTCTTTGACATCAATTCAAACACCATAACATCATGTCCAACATTCTCCCCCTTTGGCATTTATGGAAACATAGTAAAACCCCTTTTCCAATCTTAACTTGATTTTACTGATCATTCTCCCCCTTTGACAAAAATTACAAAAAGGGATGTTTCCGTTTAGGGTGATACCCCCCCTGAGTTGATTCCCACCCCGTATATGAATTTATCCCCCCTAGAATCATGTTGCTACAACCAATCATGGGAAGAATAATAACTCCCTAGTCTTATCATAAAAGATATGCTTTAGAAACCATTTCACATAACTTTACTGAGAGAATAGAAAACCGACATTGTTCCTAGGAAGATCAAGACCTGCAACAAACCATGTCAGATCCTACATAGAGATATACCATCAAACCGTGTTGCTTTCAATTATGCTAGTTATCTATTCATTCATTTGTAATCCAAGAACCTCTTCATTTTTTTGTGCTTCAATACTCATAGGGGTATCAAAAGGAACAATTTTAAGTCTTCCCTAATTTATCCTTCATTTCTTTGTTTATAATTTTTGAGGAGGAGTTTTAGTAGATCATTAAAATATCATTGGAAAACTTCTAAGATCATCATCACTCAATTCTTCTAGTTTGTCTACTATTGAAGATTCATCATCGTCATCACTATTTTGTGTAACAAAAAATTCGTCATTTTCTTCTTTGGAATTTTCTTTCATTGGCTAGCGGACTATTGATTTGTAGGACATCATCAAGAACTACAATTGTGTCATATCCTCTTTAGTAAATCTCCTTTATTGAGGTTGATTGATTTTATATAAAAACTTTGATTTTTATATTCTTTATTATAAGTTTTGCCAACCATTCTCCTACTATTAACTTCATCAATTTAAGGTGCAATATACTCATCATATTTCTTGCTTTGTACTAAATATTTTCTTTTCCATATCTTCTTATTTTGTTTGTTAGGGTTTCCTATCTTCATGGATTGCATTCGTAATCTACATTCTCTAGTTTTATGGCCATAGTTGTTGCATTTTTGGCATTCAATATTAAAGTTTTGCAAAGGAGAAAATGATTTATATTTTCTCTTCTCTGTATTGTACTTATTGTTCTTATATCTTTGGACATTTCTATGATTGTATTGTCCATGTTAGCACTCTGTAAATTTTTTGGGCTGATAAAAAAAATGACAGAGGTAACCTACAAACCAACTTTAGAGATAGGTACTAGCCTGCTCAGCTTAGAGAGGGCTCTCTCTTGTAACTT